>KN729867.1:0-10538 GCA_000816745.1 Ancylostoma duodenale | reverse complement strand
TTCCACTTCCTCTTGTAAAATCACGGACATCAAAGGTGCACTCGCACTTGGAGGTGAGCTCGCTACCCCAGCCCTGCACAAATCAATCACTATCGCACCATCAGGCATAGTGTACAAAAAAGTAGAAATTGCTCACCACGGCGCAAAATGTGTGCCTGGTTGGCTGTCAAGGAGCAAATTGCTGGCATCACGGAACTTTGTGCCTTTCGGGGTAAATCTACCACCACTCTTTTTCTTCGACGATGTTGGCGTTCCCTCAACTTCAAGCACAGCAGAAGCAATAGGCGATGACGCCTCACACTGCGGAGCTTTCCAAGCAGTTTTTGGCGACGTTCTCTTTTCAGACTCATCTTCCTCAGCTATGCTTTCCGGTTGAACCGAGGACGACTTTCTGCGCTGAAAAGGATACCGCTTTGAATATATCAGGCAAAACAATGGAGAGAGCATTCAAAGCTGTGTCAGATGAGCTGTTATAAAGCATCTTGTATGGAAGAGCGAGAAATTACAGGAAGATAGAGGAGTACCTAGCCTATTTCTCCAACTCTTGAGAAAAATAGAATCAGCTGCTAAAAAGTACTAAAATAGTGCAAAATATAATTTTTATCCAGTTGTACAGGGAAAAATAACTCCATTGCAGTTGTAATTAACCTTCAAGTACAGACTCTCCACTTGTAATCTTCTAACGGCATACTTCACCAGGGATAGAACAGCTCACAGAACCAACCAGGGATAGAACAGCTCACAGAACCAAATGAGCATGATTTTCACAATGGAAAAGCATTGAACTTGGCGGTATACAATGAAATACGTGTGAACGTGTGAATGGAGAAAGCACATACACACATCGCGTCGCTTCGTGCTGCGTGATTTGCACTTTCTTCAAAGTCAGCCACTGCAATTACTCCAGAAAAACCCGTTAAAGTCAGCGAAGCAGCCATAAAAGGTGTGGACGATGGCTCGTAAAGCAGAGTCGAGCAGTAGAGAATTGAAGGAAAACAAAGAGTTATGATCCTACTTTGAACAAGGCACTCCGGGAAATTCGATTTTAATGTCTTCAAAAACTACGTGCACGTGGTGTAATTGCAGACAGCACAACAAATCCAGCTACAGGGAATGTCAATCCTGATATCTCTCACATCTGCAGCAGTGCGACGTCGCTCGGTAACACACGTGTTGATGTGAGTTAACCAATAAAGGACCAACGTATGGGTTAGCACACACCAACGTGGGTTAAGGAGTGATGTAGCGTTGCTACCGACGCGAGAGGTATTATCAGGATTGCCACTCATTGTAAATGATTATGTCACTGACATTACTCAATAAATTTCACCGGAAATCGAAATCTGTCAGGAAAAATTCGAGAAGAACTAAAAAGTTCGAAGGGAATACTCAAGATCGAAAAGAAATAAGAATGAAAACAGAAAATGAGCAAAGCTATGGTAACTACTCCATAAAGTGAATCTTTTCCCAGAAACAGCTAGGCACAACTAAATTCTTACAAATGAAGCGGAATGGAAACGAAAAAAAAACACATCCACCAAAACTTACCCTTCGGAACAACAAGTCCTCATTGATCTCCTTAAGATCCAGTGATACGCGCATGTCATTTTCCAACGCGAGCACATCCTTCTCAGTCTTAAACAATACTATAATTAAATGTAGGAAAAAAGATATCGGAAATTATCTGATAGCCGTTCTGCAATCAACAAGAATCGAGAGAACCAACCGAGCGCAAAATTTCCCCTTCCTTATCATCTTTAAGATCCCATGTTTTACAACAACACACAGCAAAACATGCGAAAATGAGCAGATACCATCCCTAGGACGTCACTCAAAATAACATCGAACAATTCATTAAAAAAGGGGGAGAATAGATTTCAATCTAGCGCAAGTCTTGAAGAAGACCCAAAGTACCTGCACCTCGGACAAGCAGAAACTCCTGTAAAGTTTCGTGCCACAGTGGAGTAAATGCCCCCTCCCCTTCCCATCTCCTACCACTTAACCCACAAAACCCTTACCAACATGAAGTTTCGAAAGGGCTGCATAAGGTTTGCGCCATCACAAATTACCCCGGCTCCAAAATTGAACCGGTTCATAATGGCACAAGAACAAGTTCGTCTTTTACTTCGAAACACCTCATTACGGTTCTGGAGAAGAAGAACCGAACAATCTGAGAAGTTACAGTTGAAACCGGACGCTTTGTTACAGAGTTCAATGCACAAAGTAAAACGCAAAAACACAAAGAACCAAAGAACACTATTATGAGGCGAAAGGTTGGGAAAGACCGAGCGTAATGCACTTATGAGTGCAGTGAGTTCTAAGAGACCACAAAATAGTGGCAATGCCTCAGAAAGAATGAAACAACTCCAGGATTGAATGTCAAAACTCTTTATGGACGGTAGTTTTAGAAACAAAAGAAAAATATGCGCCTATAAACTACAGTGAAGAATGTAAATTTCCCCAGAAAAAGCCAATTTTCGGTTCTGACAGCAGCGAAGGGCACAAAGAACGCGCATGATCAAAAGTTATCAAGAAATGAAGGGTATCAAGAAATCTTACCGAAGCCGCTTCACTCTTTTCGTCCACGCTATCCGAATGTCCACTAAGCTCTTCCCTTTCAACTTCTCGGAGTGATTCTGTATGAGGTACACTCGTTTCTTCAACAATTGGAGATTCCTGAACATAGAAAAGACAATGAAAAAAGAAAACCATTGGTTTAACACCATTTTTCCCCAATAACAACTGATTTCGCCCAAAGGTTTCAAAAAAGCCACTTCCTACAAACTAACAAACTAACAAAATCCAAAGAATTAGATGAACTTCTCGAATCCCAAAGCAATACAAGAAAAAATACACCAGAAAAACAATATTTAGCAAGTGGGAGGTTAGGATTACCTGAGCAGGCGGCGCAGAAAAAGAAACACCTTCCGAGACGGACTTTTTTGCACTCTTTTTGCGTGTCCTTCGCGCTTTCGCCTGTTCTCGTTCTTCAAGGCGAGCGCGGATCGTCGTAACCAGTTCGGGTTCGGGTGACTGAATAAAAACCGAACGTTATAGGGGAGAATTCTGCTCTCAAGCTGAACTGGGAATCAAGCTGTCCACCATTCATATTTTCGCATAAAAACCTACATCCAATTGGCTTGAACAAATTAGTAACCAATGATAGCCTTACGATTAAAGCAATTCAGAGACTCCGTGAAATAGCGTAATTTTTCCAGGCCGACGAATCAAGACAGCAAAAGTGACAACGGATTGTGAAACAAATTAGGAGGGAAATGAACGAAAATTTAGTAACTCTGAGTGAAGTTTGAGTACAAGACCACTGCTTAATCGAAACACGTACAAAACCTGGACTCACGGTAAGAAGGTGAAGGGGTGGTCCAGACGGGTCGAGAGCTTCCTCAACAAGTTCCTCTCCTTCAATTATCCGATGTTCTTGCAAATGCTTCTGAACAATTCCATCTTTCAAAGGCATAGTGTTGATTTGTATCCACTAATCGTTAATTTAGTCCGGAACTAACCAAAACAGCCTGCTCAAGAGCAATATCTCGGCACTCCGGGCCAAGAAGAACTTCCAGCACGTCCTCTGTACGGAATAAACTCCAGTGCGCTTTGCGGTACCATTCCAGGATGTAGATTTTCGGCTTAAATTACGAGATTTTCCGTGGACACACATGAATATATCTCGAAATTTCGAAAAAAAATCACTAAATTACTCACAGCTTCAAGTGCGAAGGGCTGGAAGTTGGGAGCAAGTGCCGCATCTCCGTCAGCAACATTTTCATGTTCAGCACACGCAAAAACACTAAAAAACGCACCTTCAACCCGCCAATAAAGAAAATAAGAGATAAGCAATAAACATTAAAAAAACAGGACCCACTCTCGGATCAAATCCACAGAGGCCGCCGCCGAATTCTTCCAGTAGGCGAGCAAATAAAGGTTGTTGTAGAAGTACTCCGCAATTAATGGCCGTAGTTGGGGAACAGACTCGTAAAGATCAAAAATCACGCACACATTGAACTCATTCACTGAAAAACAACAATATCTAAACTAGCCTGAAGGTAAAGAAATAAAGATACCACCTTGTTAGCAGAAACAACTTCCCAAACAACAACATAGTAATTTAGCGCTGATCACCCTATTTTATGAACAAGTGCACCAGCAATCTAGACTGATCTTTACGTCACTAATCACTAGTCCAGACGATGGCATTCAAAATATGAGAACACAGATGAAAAAGTGACAGATGTCGTGCTCCCACCTCTTTCAAATATTACACGCATTGCATCAGCTGTAACTGCATAGAGTAGGTATTGATCGAGAAATGAGAGCAGTTCGACGATCTGAAAGGGCAATTTGGGATCGCAAGCATCTAATCCTCCAAAAAAAGAATCAAACAAACAAAAATACAAAAAAGAAAATGAAGAGATAACAGAATTTCACAACGTTTCGATGACTCAATCCCAACATATGCTATTTTGGTTTCCAAAAAATGAAATTTACTATGAATTATCATATAAATTGTAATTCAAGGAAAATTCGTCACCCTCCACCTTTCTCCGAAAGAACAGCAAATAACTACAATATTCTCAATGACATTCCACTATTACACCAAAATCCTGTACAAAATCTCACCTCACTGATCTTCAGAGTCCTAAGATAGTTCGGATTGATAATACTGAGCAGTGCCCAGCGGATCACCCTCTCAGAAGCACACAATCGAAACCGCGGCACATCACCGCCTCTCTGATACGTAACAGCTACACCAAAATATGACGACTGAAGCTCTAGTAACTCCCTTAAAACTGGTAACTATTCAAAGACAAACTCCCACAGGAGGAAATCCATAATTTAAGAGCACCCACCTCACGAACTCTATCTCAACACCCTCTTCCGATATCAGAACACAGTTACGATGCGCCACGAACTTGTCCAATGAATCCAAAGGTTCACCCAGTTGATAAAACCTGTCGTGTCGAATACACTGCACTCCAAGTACATGACAAATTTTGTCCATTACAGCCTTGGTAGTTGAACCTAACGGAGTAAAAAGGGTAAACAGATGATAGAACAGAATACAAAAACAAAGGTGTAGCCTTACTGCGATTCATCACACGATTCTCGTTGAAAACCAGGTAATCGCGGAATATCTGACCGCATTTGACGTTAGACACCTCTTTCGCAAGCTAGAAAATAAAAAACTAAGCAACAGTTCCACATATCCTGAAAATTTTGCGAAAAGAAGGCAAAAACCATGCTGAGTTCCACTTGAAACTTCTAAGTTTATGTCTCAAAAGTTGAATACAGCAAGTGCAAAGGTCAACATACCTCCAAAAATAAAACAACAAGATGTTTTGTGAGAATTAAAAAAAAGTTGTTTTACCAAAATAACCCTGGATATCTAATTTCAGCAAGTGAAGGTTTTCCTGCATGTCATCCTCAATGAAGCTCCTTTACGGTTACTCCCATCAAAACAATAATTTAAGTAATACACGCTTGATTAAGAAGCATTTGAATCTTTTAAAGTCAAAATTTTCAGAAGAAGCCTCTCACATCTTCAATCCAGACCGCATTATCCTCTCGAATGTGATGGTTCACGTTCGGGAAACGTGCTCTAATCACACTTTCAAGCGTGTCCGTGCATGTTCCGGCTGCATCGAAGATCTGCAACAAACAGTAATAGCATAGAACTCACAATTTACGGTAGTGCACCATATCTTAATTCTTGAAAAAAACTGATAAACCCACATGAAAATCCAGATCAACTTTGTCCAAACATGAAAGCTCACGTTCTTCATTCAACTTTGCATACTTAAACAGAAAAATCAACGAAAAAGAAACGACTTTTTCCGAATAACTAAGTGAGAAACTTACATCAGCAGTTTCCCACTGCACATTGCGACAAGTCGTGGAGCTGTTGGTCACGTAGATCAAATTCTTCCCATCTGGTGATCTCGCAAAGCAAGAAACCGCATGAGCACCAGGGATCTCCTTAAACCTATATAATTTCCCCTCACTTATAAATATCACAAGCTATTCTCACCTGTAAAACCAGTAGAACTCTCAAGCCAGTCACGTTCGATTCCGGTAGGTACGCTTCCGTGAATCCATCATCAATTGCTTTATCTTCTATCACTTTCACTTGGCCGCGGAAAAGGCTGCAGTACTCCTTAAACGGAAGAAACCTATTTACCCACAGTACATCTAAGGCTTGAAGATAACTTACCATCGCTCGACTTGGTCCCGGATATCCCATGAGGGCAATATCACCTGAAAAAAAAAACAGAGGGTGTAAGAAATTTGACCTGCAACAAGCATAGCTCGCCCCTCGCTGCGAATAATTGAGTGAATGGGCCCAATGAATGAGTGAATTAATTAGCGGAATACCAACCTTTCGGTGTCACGTGATAATCCACACAACACAGCTCCACCAACACACCATTCACACACGCCACACACGCTTCAATGGGCATTCTGCTAGGACGAGGGTCAAAAGTGTAGCTGAGCACGCCGCAGTTGTTGGTTATTGTTACCTAAACAAGCTTTTCTTATGAATTGCACCTTAATTACAAGTAAAGCATGGAAAACAGCTATTCCCACCTCTATGTCCTTCAGTCCTCTATTTTTATAGTCGACATGAATAACATTGACTGGAAAAACCTGTAACAAATGGCCAATTCCATGTAAAGTGCATTTTGTATGCAAAGATAGAAGGTGAACAAGCAACTTTTTTTTCGAAAAATAGATCAATTATGTCTAACTTGACCTACCCAAGGAACTGTAGTAAAGTACACAACTGCTAACTCATTTGACAGTCCAATCAGCTTACTATTAGTTCGGATCATTTCAAACACTCCTGAAATCGATCAATAATGGCATCTACTAATCGTAGCAGAAGAAACCGGTAACGTACCTACACCTTTAGTAAGTAACGTGAACGTCTCTTCAACCTTGAAGGGTGTTTTTCCCACAATCCACATGTCATTCGCCGATCGTACAATGGTGCAGTCGCCATTGGTGAACACCTGCAAGTACATCTTTAACTCTTCCAGAAAAGAGAAAAAATTTTGGAAAACGGGGAAAAACAGCTATAGTAAACTTAGGCAGTTTGGTATTGTAACGGTCTCATATCTGAGCATTAAGTTATCTATTTCCATTCTGGGAAGAAGTTTTTTACGAGTTCTTTTTTATACCGTAACATTTAAAGGTCACAACATTAAAAGACAGAAAAACTACTCCAAAGTGGCCACACATGTGCCCTAGGATTTTCTCATGGGAAAACAAATCACTCAACATACTTTCAACCTCCATCCGCAACTATTTTCAGGAACAGTGAGACATTGCAGACTACGAGGAATTCAAAGATACCATCTATGAAAATTTCCATCCAGAGATAGTGGCATAGTGCAGGGATTCATACTGTCCACAAAAATTACACTCATATTAGTGACAGCATTGAATTTTGCCAAAAAGTGCGGAGTCCGAGAGCTACTGTGCTCGTAGCACTGTTAATTTAATAAAAATTATATTTGTTGTACTAATAACAAAGTTTTCTATTCTGACATTCCTGTTCAGAAATCCAACTATAGAAACTACAACATATATGATATCATACGCCTAGTGGAATACCTTCTGTCCAATAGCTTCTGTAAAGTTGGGAATAAATTGTTTAAGCAAGTCAGAGGAGTACCACAAGGAGGTAATGCTAGCCCTGTTCTAGCAGACCTTACTCTTTCTTACCTAGAATATAAATTTTCTTCTAACCAATTTTTGCCCCACAATATCTTCCATCCATTTAGGTACATGGACGATATTTTGATCATTCATAACATGGACGAAAACCGAATTTTTAATATACTTAACAACACATACAATAATATACTAAGTCTGGAGCAAACTAATTCTTCACCTTATGAATGCAATTTTCTGGATATGGAAATAAATATCATTAATGATGTCATTCATACGAAACAATATAATAAAACAGACCACTTTCAATTTAAAGTTAGTAGGTTTTGTCATGGACATTCGTATGTAAGTGACAACTTAAAAATAGCTACTATTTATACAGAAGTGCTCAGAATTTCTAGAACCTGTACCTTTTACAAAGATTTCGAAGAAAGACTTATTATGCTCATTAAGTTATTAAAATCACTTCAATATGATGACGGTATTATGATTACTGCCATCTTTAAATGCATTTATAACAATAAATCCATTACATTTAAATATGAAGAATTTCAACAAATTCATAATTTGAAAAAATTCGTCAATAATTTAATTTTCTCTTTAGAAAGGTATTGACCTATGTTGACCCCAACCTTTTGATCCCTTTCCCGCCCTTTACTCAGTATAAAAGTGATTGCTGCTTATCCCCTTATCTTCTCATTCTTTCACCCCCATTAAAGTGCCACTCTCACCCTAGTGAGGAGCCTCTGGAGTGGATCACTTTTTTTCACTGTACCCGTATAGGGATAAAGAGGCGAAACGGGCTAATATCTAATTCACATATGGTCAGTAATATAACATTAGTAATTTATTTCATCTATTAAACAGGATGGGCCCACTTACGAGAACCGTGGGTGTGCACTAATGCAAAAAGTCGATAACGTTGCCTTTTCTGTCATGTGTTTCGTTCCCGCAAGCGCACGTTTCCGCCATTTTACGTTTTTCGAGGGCTCGTTGAAGAAAAATGAGATGGATTCTTTAAAAAAGAAAGGGAGCCTAAGTGAAGGGTAACTAAGAACGTGACCTTCCATAGGATATATAGTGTTCAAAGTTAGAATTCTGTAGGATTAAAATGATTAGGAATACAGTATTAGCTCGTTTCGCCTCTAATCCCCTAGACTAAACAAGAATTAGGAACTCCGATTCCACCAGAAATCAACTTTCGGAATGGTTAGATAGGTAGGCACAACAATAAATCCAAAGCCTAAGAAAGCATGCTTACAAAGCGTAAAAGATAAAAGAGAGTATGAAAGACTTGATCATTGGAAAAGAGATAAAACAGCAACCAAATCACCTGCAAACGACTACTGTTGCTGCTGTGACTCGCCCGTGTAACTCAAAACTAACAACATGATAAAAACCTGTTGCGCCTAAGAACAGGTGAACGTTGCGCTGTTGTCATTGGCATGGAATTGTCGGAACAACGCCTATGGTTACGAAACACTCAGAAGCTAGGACCCGACATTTTCCGGATGGATGCCTCAGCTAAGCAATATTTCCGTTTATCTGCTTTTGTTAGCAGGACTACACCAGGAATTTTGTTCCAGGTAAGTACCGCCCACCAAAAATCGATGAGCAAGGATGGAAGCAAAATATCACATTGGCGAACTATGGGACTTCTGCAGTGAAGTTTATTCCGTAAACAACCAGGAAAACAACGGAAAAACTTCCGGAAGATCACATGCCAGATCCTGGTGCATTAATACAACCACAGCCTCACAGCTAATCACCATCACTTCTTCTTAGCACGTCTTTAGGTACTATTTTTATCATGAAGTCACGGGACATCATTTTCCCATAATCACTCCTCGTGACTTCACACTCAGCAACTATGTAGAGCATTAGAACCCGCTTTAGCAAAAACGGAAGCCACGGGAACGTTTTTTTTTCAATCTACTTGAGTGGCAGTCATACATGGAAAGTGCTAGGACCGGAAGTGCGAAGGCAAAGTGCATGTTGCAGCTGCTGAATTGCCCTTTTGCACAAATATTTCCGTCGCTGTCTCTCCAGCACGGAGAAGAATGAAACTAACGGAAAGGCAAATGGAAATTTTGCAGGATGGAATTTGAAATTAGGGTTTTAGAGCACACTAGTCACCTTGAAATGATGGTTTTCTGTGAAATAGAAATAGAAACTAACCTTTTCAAGCTGCAACTTTTTTACACCTTCTGGCATCGGTAGCTTCACACTTTTCATCGAATATTGTCCTTTGTCCCTCTTTAGTCCAAGACAGAAATTATTGTTGATACCGCACACGTAGACCTGAAATACGCTGTTCAGGGCAAATTGAGACGAAAAATGGACCTAATGCATACCGTCTTTGTCGTAATAAAAACCGAGTGGTGCGGACCAGCAGCAATATCAACAATTGGCAATGTCTGAAATAAGATTATAATGAAAACAAATATTTATGCAATAGAAACAGATCTCAACTGGAGAAAAGACCAATTTGCAACTGATTTGCTGTTTTTGAATCGAAAAACACCCACAATCGGTCGGAAATGAATTCCAAGACCGGAGAGCTTCCCTTTCTCCTCATGTGTCCTCCAAGAATGGATGGAAATTCTTAAGAAGTTAGAAAAATGCTTCACTGGATAGCCCACACAGCTCACCTCACCAGGAAAGACAACTTTTATTGGGCTGACAACCAATTTGCCATTCTGCTCTCCAGTGTCGAAGTTAGCTGCTGCTCCGCACGCATAAACTTCTCCTTTCTGCGTTAGAAAAAGGGCATGTGCTCCTGACATCGAGACCTTCTTGACCTAGAAAAAGTTGGGAAATTTATAGAAGAATAGTTGGGGAAAGAGATG
>KN729866.1:1827-15480 GCA_000816745.1 Ancylostoma duodenale | reverse complement strand
TGAGCGCTCACACAGTTCCATGTCTGAGACCGTACCACCCGCGCTGGCGAAGAGCGCTCGGACGGTCATTGCTGAGCGCTCGGACGGTCGTTGCTGAGCGCTCACACAGTTCCATGTCTGAGACCGTACCACCCGCGCTGGCGAGGAACGCTCGGACGGTCATTGCAGAGCGCTCGCATGGTTTGAGTGTCTGAGTACGAGTTTGGTCGCCTGATTTCTATAATGCGGATGAGCCATGTACCGGAATCATGGAGAGTGGCCAGAATGCTTGATAACAACTTCGATCACCTCTCCGTTGTTGGACTCGGTATCGCGATGGCATTCTACAACAAAAAATGTATCCATGTATCATTAGCTTCAGTGAAGTACAACTCTGAACCGGTACCAATCCATCCGCAACGTTCCGATGAAGACTCTTACAACATGGCCTTGCTATATGAACGTGCCGTTGAATTTGCCGGCATGAACCCGTGGAGTGAGAATATGTTGAGGAGTATCCCTCAAGCAAAAGTGCTGCTACTTCTTCCCAGTGGATTCAAAAATGCTACTGAGTGCATCCGTACTAGTTCTGTCGTGGTCAACTGGCCAGAGGACCTTGAGGAACAAGGGCTAACAAGCGAAGTTTCCGCAATTTTCCTGTTTAGCCCAACTGAATACGCTGCACCACAGCGATGGAGCACGGCATGGCTTCATATGTTAAGAGCAGTCAGCTTCGGGGCCGAACTGATTGCCTTACCAGGTCCTCAAGGAGACCAGGAATGGCGTGACGCTATGGATAGCCTGCGAGAGCTGTTTGAAGAAACCGTAAGCCAAGACCGCACCTCACGCAGAAGCTAAAATGCCACCTGCCAACAAAGTTGGGCCAACTGACAAAAAGTGACTGTTACGCGAGTGTCACGGATGCGAAAAGTGAAGGCATGCAGTACTATGCCCTATCAGTAGCGGAAAGATTCTGGGAAACCACGAGAGCGCGTTTCGCTAGCCAGTATCAGCTGCCACCTTTCCACTGCAGAGACAGTCTGCGTAGAAACAACAAGAACTACTGTGACAGGAACTTTCACGGGAAGCGAATGACAGCAAGGGCACATTTCCGCAAATCACCGATGAGATTCAGAAGAGGGTCGCACGACGACATCAACAGAGATCGAGGCAAAACATACCACCATCACTCAACTACCTATCGTAGAGAAGACTGCCATAAAAATCAAGAACGGAACAACACATACACTTCGCTCAGTTATTTCCGCCCTTATTAAGCAGAGTGGAGCTGCTTAAGGTGCGAAGGGGTATGATAAATATAGTAAATGAGTGTAAATGAGGTGAGTATGATAAATATAGTAAATGTTTACGTTTGAAGTTGTGTTGATAATGATGGCAGTAACTATAAATAAGAGTGGGTATGGTGCATTTGGCAACTAAGAGAGTGCGGTATCGAACTCTAAGTGGCAGCACAAGGTGAGCCAGCGGGAGGCCTAGACCTCCATTCTGCACAGGCTTGTGGAGTCCCTCGTGTTTCTAATAAAGTTATTAACCTAACTCGTTGTCAATACAGCTAATTGTAAGTAGGTAGAAACCGTGTACTACTAGACAAACACTATGCACGACACTTTCCTGATATCTCACACCTTACTTTCATTGCTCTTGAGATTTACAAAGAGTACGGAAGCAGCAATGAACTGCACATGTGCCAAGGCCCACTGGTATGGAAAACGCCAGGTTACGGATCCGGCGTTAGAGAATGGATTTGCTGTGACCAAAAGTATGGGGGAACGCCAGCGTACTGGTCCTCCTATGGAGAATGGATGTGTTGTGGTCTGAATATGTGGGGAACGCCAGGATACGGTAACGCCAATGAAGTATAGGACCGCTGTGGCCCAGTAGTGCCGAAAATGCCAGGCCACGGGTTCGCGGATGGAGGAGGGATCCACTGAGGTTCTGAATGAGTGTTGCAACCTTTCATTTTCCTTATGATAGATCTTGCTTTCATTCCCAGCTCCTTCCATTTCATACCCGGGATAATTAGTCATTCTTTGCAAAACGACTAAACTAAATTACAAAGATAGGATACATTTTATTTAAGATACATGTTGGAATAAATTAGTGAATAAAAAATTTGTGGCACAGATAGAGCTGACAACCATAGCAAAAAGAGCTGACAACAATAGTAAAATCTAGGACAGCAAAATTACCATGAGTGCTGCCTTCAACTGAAGGTCCCTTCAGCCTATTTTAGAAGCAAACTTCGACGTTTTCCTTTCAAGATGCGGATGTGAGGCATTGTTTTCACAAAAAAGGCACTTAGTCTGCAAGTTCAGCGGAGAGACCGCCGTCCATCGTTACTTTTGTAAACTTTAGGGAGAGCTACTGCAGAGAAATAATCCATCAAACATTATACAATAACTTATACCCCCTGTATGTATTATATATACATATATATTATTTTTCTCATCAATCGCTCTGAAACGAGCAACGGTGCTTTGGCACATCCATGGTATTTGTTTCATGTTCACATCTGCTAGGTTGATCCGGAGGTTACAGTAAACAAAAAAGCGGTCAAAATGTTCAACACTGAGGAGCGGAACAGTTAACGAAGATGGCATGCTTACGTGATACATCGACGCGATGAATTCTACATGGCGGCAACATTTGAACAATCCTTTATCCTTGCAATATACGAATGATGAGAACAATTGCAACAGTCGCTCAAATACTTTGACGGTCAAGTTCCACGACACGCCAGACATCCTCTGGAGTTCGAGGACAATAAATTCGGTAGAAAAATCCGCATACCTACACATTTTTGAGGAAGAAATTGCTTGACAGTATAGTTTTCAAGGGAAATAGTACTAAAGTAGTCTAGATATACAAAAGGAGAAGAAAGTGTTGGCGAGACAGCTGTCAGGCAAAACAAAAGACCTGGAAGAGTTTACCTAGTTTGCTTATACATAATGCGAGATAACATGTTGGGTGCACTCTATTTCCTTGTTTGGTGACTCTTCAAATGTGGACGGAGTCGCTATGAATGGCACGATTGCTATAGCAGCGAATTTTCAAGGAAAGTATCAGTGCACGATTTTCAGTGTCATCGAGTTTTCCCAAAGATGACACTTGTTTCACTTGACAAAGCATTTGACGAAACCCTCCGGGTGATCACATAACTAGGAAACTTTGGCTAGTTATCAAACTCGTTTCATGGATAAGTGTATCAGTATTAATTATAAAGTATATCACCCAACGAGCCTTTGTTATGATTTAGAAACGTAAGCATGTGTCGCGGATGATTCTGGCCATCCCAGTAAATCTCACGAAGAACTCAGCATGGAAATAAAATACTACAGAGAGTTTGTTTGGTTGATTTGCAGAGTTGATTTTCATCGGTGTCGCTGGATCCACTTTCACCCTTCTAGGGCACCCAGCAGTCCTCCTGCAATTGCACCATCTATCGCACCGGTAAGGGGATCTGTAACGAAAACATAAGGATTGCGACATTTACAGTTCTCATAGAAAAGACGCATTCCGTGGCTGCAGAAACATGGTAGGATCTGAACCATGGATGCGGAGAGAGCATGCTTGAGAGGATTGGATAGGTCCCGCCACGAATCTGCGGCCGCGACGCTATGAAACAGCGCCCGCAATCCGTCTTTCTGGCCAGGACTGTAGTTATTTGGCGATCCATTATTTCTACACAAGGAGAAGGCTTTGTCTAGGCTCAGTTATTATTTCATCATGTGTGAAATGTCTGATCTTCATATGTGGTTAATTTAGCAACAAATATTTCTCAAAATTCAATTATTTATTGTGCTGTCTTCCATTATAAAGATGTGTGCTTTGTTTTTCAAAATATTATAAATATATTATAATATAAATTATATATTTAAAAAATTCATACTATTTATATTATAAATATACTATAATATAAATAGTTTCGTTGATTGAGACCAACTTTAATGTTTTTTTTTTGGTTACAGAACCTTCCATGGATCCATAGGTATGTACAGCTAGGCCAAAGAAAATTATGTTATGTTTAAGTGGCTCGAAATATAAGCGATGAGTTCAAGAGAGATGCTGCTGGTCGAGCTACGATATGTCGACAATTCGCGAAATTCCATTTTGGTATTTATTGATCAGTATCAGCCTTTAAAGTGGATCACCTCCTTGTTTCCCTGCCCTGAGTGCACTGGGAGACGCTAAAGGGTGAAGGTTCAGACGAGTCTTGCAATGACCCGTTAAAGCATGAGATACTCTCAAGAAAGTTGAATTCAATTAAATCAAAGTATTATTCCAGTAGATGTTGCTGTGGGCTATTCTGTAGGCGTCACTTATGTCTTCCTCCTAAGTTCAAAGTTCTGTGCAACGTTTACCTGCATTGTTACAGTGCTGGAACTCTATGCCTATGGATGCGCCTTTTACGAACTAGGATCACAGTGAACAAAGCTGTCGACACCGCATACTGCAAGACTTGACTATCAGCCCTCTCGATTTCCTTTAGGTTTGCACCACTTTCTGCCAGAAAATATTTAATTCTCAAGAAGCTTGGAAATTACCTCTCACCACTCTCCCGTCAGTTGCTGTCTTAGATTCTGATGGGGCATGCATACTTTTGTCGCAACGGCACAGCTGCCGCCGCGGCAAAAGTGGGTGCGCGGCAAAAGTTGTCGCCCGGCAACAAAATACCCCCATTGCCATTTCTTGCTCCACGCCGCTGAGCGATGTAGCATGGCGCCGCCGTGGCAAAAGGGTAAGCAAGCCCTTGTCTCCGGACCTTTAACACGTTGACTGCCACGTGCATTGGAATCAAGCACGCTGCTACTCACGTTTCACACGTTTGTGCATGGAATTCAATGCACATTTTTTAAAACCCCTTTCAGCGCAGAAATGAGGAATGTTTAAGAAGTTTTACTACGAACATGTTGTCCTCGACCTAAAAATGATATATTCTTCATGGCATGCAGCTATTTTTGTGCTGTCTGTGAAAACACGTGGTGCGGTATGATAAGCTTGCTGAATGACCACCTCGAAGGGCGTTTGATCTCGCTGCTCCAAGAAGAAGGACTTGGCTCATCTTCGTCGTTGTCTGAGGACGATAAATCACTGTCTTCTTGATGTAGAAGCTCCGTGTCGACCTCCGTGGTTTCATCAGCTTCTTCATACTCTCCGTCGGTTTCGAGCAGGATTCTATCAAAACTTCTATCCAGCTCGTCCATCTCGATGCCAATGTTGACAAAATTCACCCAAAATTTCCAAAAAAGCCCAGCAAAATCCTCTAAATGATAAAAAAACACCTAATTAGGAAAAAATACTTACATTCCTCAATGCATTGTAATCAATACATACGTGCAAAAGCTCATTTTCGATAATCGTGATTCAGGTCAAAACAGGTGCGGCAGTCAACGTGTTAACGCGACCACCGCCGCGACGTCGCTGGCTTGGCTTATGCTCACCCATAAGTGGCTTGCATATTTCTGGCGCAGCGGCGCCCCTGCAGCCGCAACAAAGGTGGGTGCGCGGCAAAGGTTGTCGCCAGGCGACAAGATACCCTCGTTGCCATTCCTTGCCGCGCGCCACCGCGGAAAAAAAGTAAACAAGTCCTTGTTGCCAGATCCTAACTGCGGCGTCGCTGGCCTGTGCTTACGCTGTCGACGCGGCAAAAGTCTGCAAGTCCTTTAAGCTGTTGACTCCAGCACAGTGCTGTTGTTATAGCAGGGCGGTAGCGGTATCAATAATCCTATCTTTATTGGACATATTTGAATTGATTTCACGGCTTCTTTCTTGTGATGTTATCCTTCAGACGTTTCACTTCGAAATCGTACATTCCATGCATAATGGCCGAATACTTGAATTACAATGGAGGAAATAATATTGTATGCTTACTCAGACGTCTGTATGCGCCCCAACCATATCCACCAAATGGGCGTCCCCAGCTGGGATAGTAGCCTCCTCCTGGGTAGTATCCTCCTCCATAATAATATTGACTATGCACGGGAAGAGACATCACAAGAACGATTAATAGCGGAAATAGCATCGTGATAGTAACTACAATCAAATTACCATTAGTGTTAAGCAAATTACTCAGAGCATTTCGGCATTTAAACGACAATGATCCCATAAAAGAGTTCGGTCCAATGCGATACGATTCAATTCTAATTTGACAAAGAATAATTTCATGAGGATCTATAGCGCCTAATTTCGTGTTAAGGGGGACTTTTCTCACAGAAACAGCTTTATTTTGGATGGAATCAGGACCTTCTACAAATTCACCAGTGGCGCTAGAAGGAGAGCGGAAATGATCGGCTATCACACGTTTGTTTGAGCCTGTGACTTGCATAAGGGATATGCGCTGCTGATCAGCTCCTAAGTGCTAGGACCAGTGCGGCATTTAGTATCAAATTCTGGTGCTGGCATTTCGATTTTTTGTTGGAGGAGCGTCTATAATTACGATACGGTCGAGATGAGACCCAACTGCAAATTATGACCTTTGCTGCAATGCATGCGGGTACGATTCAATGTACTAGGGTTTTCGGGCACGGCTAGTTAAATGATGACTGGAGCTTCTGCCAAACCTTAGCTTTAAGCTGGGATATCGTCGCATTGAATTTCCTGCCATTAGTGGAAATTGGCTGCGTAATGCATTCAATGAATGGAATGATCAGCACAAAGAGCACTCCGCATTCTTTATTCCTCCTAAAATAACATTAGTATGGCAACTAAGTTCTCAGGCTTGCTTCCCGAGCAAACTATTTTAAAGCTTTTGTCCAATCCGTTTCTGCAGCGGAAAGCAATGTACATATTTTCCGTGCTAGCATATAAACTCCTGTTGAAGTGGGAGTCAATAGTTGTCGATAAAATCGGCCAACACTAGAGCGATTCTTCAGCGATCCAGCTTAAACTCAAGTGTTTACCCCGTTTCTTGAATGTAGAAATGTGAGTTACTAATTTCTACATTCATTCGCTTGTTATCGATCGCGTACATCTGTGAAAATTTTGACTGGTGAACACAAACACAATAGTACAGCAGCACATATCGCGCTCTCTGTTTCAATCACATTTTCTCTTATATGCATTTAATTCATTTAGTTCCTTAGATACGTTGCCAGTAGATTTTGCTTGCATTTAATTTCGTATTTATCGGATTTATGCATGTATATCAAGTGCCATATAAAGGTTTAATTACCCAAGTTTGAGGTATACCACGTTACACTGGCGAGGCGAGTGAGGGCGAGCAACCCGTTTGAGTTCTCCGAGTTCACGTTAGTATCAATGTCCTGAAAGAGCTCTGTGATAAAGAACTTGACTTCCAAGGCAAGTTTATGCGTTGGAAGAGGACGACAACCTTCCGAGCTCTTGTGCCAAAGCATTTAGAATGTTGAATTGATAGTTTGTCACACTTCTGCAAAATCTAACTTATTCGATTTTCGCGGAAAGAACTCAGAGGGAGCACTACTATGTACAGCGAGAAAAATGTTCACAAAACCAGGTGATGATTACGCGGTAGAGGACACCTTTGAGATAGCTCAAGTGCTGGCGAAAAGGCCAAGGAGTTCCCTTGTATTTTCTACTCAACTGAATTTTGTTCAAAAAACAAACAACACTTGTTCTGATCGCTGAAGCACCAGTTAGAAGAAGGACTGCTCCCAGAGCTTGTGAACCTTGAAACACGTTCCATGCATTCCCATGAAGAGCGCCAGTCAGAAATCTGCAGACAGCAGACAGAGAAGCTGTCACAAAATGGGACAGCATTGCACGTTCAAATGGTGCACAATTTGGAAGGTCACCTGCCTTCATGATTCTTAAATAATTTTCAACTATCGCATCTCGTCAAGCCCGAGAATTTAGTTGCCATACTAATATTTGCTCTGCTTTCGTTAACACTCTGTGGTAAATTTTGGGTAGTAGAGCAGCGTCAAAGAGCTGCATTTTCTGAAACTCTAAAAGTCATTTCAAAATTAGCATTGCTATTATACATCAACACTTGCTTACAGTAAATGTAAAAAGAATTGAGAGCAGTGTTCAGTATGAAAGAGCAGAGTGGAATGCTCGATTCTAAGTATATGGACAAAATCAGTAGAAACGTTTGCTGAACTCTGATGTTCTAGCGGGTCATTATATGCGCTGGCGAATGACAGTCACACTCTTTTTCTAAAGTTGTTGTAATACAACAAACCACTGCAAGAGTTCTATTTTCCTTGGTTTCATGTATAAAGCATGTATTTCTCTAATAAAAGACAATACATACAATGGAGACGCAAAACATCCGAACCAACAACTTTTTTGCCCTTGATTAGTGAGACCTACTAATCTATCTCTGAAAGAAAGTGCTCAATGAACATTACCAAATGAAAATGTATTGTCTCGCTCCGCACTTCCTTGTTTGGGAGTATTGTCTCGCTGCTCACTTCCTTGTTTGGGTCAAAGGTTGCTGGAAACGTCTAAAAAGACTGAAAGGTTCCATTTTTTGATGGAAATCAGGCTAGTTGGTAAAAATTCATCATTGTAGGTATTTCTATAAGAGCGGTATGTTATGGCAACCATATAACCGGCAAACCACCAAGAAGAGTGAAAAACAGGATCCATGGCGAGGTCCCAGGCAAGGGGTGGGGTTCCATAAGCTAGTGAACTCACAGCTCGAAACCACAGTTCAAAGCCACAATTCCTGACAGCTACAGCGATGCGAATATGTTGTATTCATTGCTTTTGAGTGCGCGCTTTTTCCTTTTCAAGGGTACCACTGCATGACAGTGCCGGAAGCAGAATGTGGGAGAGGAGATGGCGTGGGAAAAGAGTGGGGTCTTCGCCGCTTTGTGTACCCAGATGGGAAATAAAATTAGTAAAAATATTTTTGTAATATTAAATAATCAATGAAAATTATTTTAAGGATAATAATAAAAGTAAACAATTAAAAACGAGCTAATGTACAATTTTTATTTGTATTGTAAAGTAATTTCAAAAAACGAACCACTCCCAGCTTTATGTGCACGAGCCATTCTTTGACACAGGTCTTTCTGCCCTGAAGCTTAAAACACATATTCAACCACAGTCCCTTCTTTACTGTGCTGCTTGACATGTTGCAACTCGTATGTTAACATGGAAAAATATTTTTCAACCACAAAATTGCACAATTTTTTTATGTTATGGGAGGTTTTGAGGAGACATCCATCTGGCATAAGCTTCAGCTCTAAATTTCGTCGCAGCATAGAAAAATATCTAAATTGCCTAGCATGACACATTTGGCCAGGCAACAGGCGATAAGCGTAACCTTGTCAAGCAACACCCGTTTCATGTTTCCCCAAACGAGCTCGATGGAATTTAGATCAGGAGACTCAGCTGGCCACTGTAGAACTTCCATTTTTCATTCTTGGAGGCTCCTTTTAGTGAAACTGCTAGTATGTGCATTTAAGTTTTTTTTTTTGCACTAATCGAGCGATTCCTCAAAAAAGCACTCGTTTTTCACTCTTTCCAGATATGAAGCAGTTACTCCCCTCGAGAATGGGTCACCAAATTTTCGAAATTACTTTACAATACGAATAAAAATCTTGTATTAGTTTATTTTTAATTGTTTATTATTATTTTTAATATATTTTTCACTAATTATTTATTAATGTGATTAATATTTTTTATAATTTTAATTCCCACTGGGTCCCCAAAAAGGCGGAGACCCCACTTTTTCCCACGCCCCCCTCCCCCTCCTCTCCCGCCCACTTTCTGCGTCCGCCACTGGCAGTTGCATATTTTCTTTTACTTCACCTCCATATCTAGGATTCGAAAACGGCAAATAGGCCCGTTCGAGAGTACGGCAGTGGTAATCGCTGTCCTATTGCCAGGAATAATTACCAGCTGCGCGTTTTCCCTTACGGAGATTCCACTCCACGCATGAAACTTTGTTGGGTATTTTTAGTGGTTTCGCAGCCTAGCAAAATCGTCTCCTTCTTGAGGCAGAGTTTGTTGAACAGTAAACTAAAAAAATTTATCTAGAATTGTTACTGTACATAAAATAACCGACTCACTCTGGAGTGTACATTCATCGGCGAATATACCGTCATAAAACGACACATTCAAATTTATCATTTTTTGCGAATAGAATTCCTGTGATTTTGTTTTGCTCCCGAATTGTGTGGTAATATTTCGTAGTGCATGTTTTACAATCAAGACGAGAATGGTAGCGCCTATTTTTTAAATGAAGTCCAACTTTTTTAGCACATTTCCCATTTAAATAACCACTTATTCCTCGAAATTTTACATCATGTAGTCCCGTAGCTACAGTGACGGCCACATATTTGGCACGCTGCCAATTTTGGGCGATCAACTGATGGAAGTATAAAATCCGTACTTCAAACTTGAAGTGTCAGGGCAATATTCGAGAATGTGATAAGGCACAACATCCTCTTCATCTTTGGAGCGGAAGATGCATTACTTTCGAAAATGTTTTCGTTCCTCTCTTACTTGATTTCATCGAATGAAGGAGATGTGATTTTATTCTCGATATTGGTGCGCGTTTTGCTATACGTGCTTGGATGCGCAGTTTTTTGCCTCCTGGAAGAACACGAGTCGTCCACATAGTTGAAAAATTGCGAAAAAAAAAGGATTCATGGTGAATACAAAGAGAAAACAAGCATTTCCGTTGTAGATTTTTCTCTGATTTCCGCCACTAGCAGGCACTCAAGAACCCACGGGAAAATCCCAAAGCTTGCTTTATTCCCAAGATTCGATAAAATGAATTTTTCGATAGATTTGACGTTTGTTATCTTCCTTGGCTCCAGCTGGTATGGGGAGTACACTAAAAGCGCTCATATCAAAATATTGTGGAGAAAAGAGCTCAGTTTGAATCACCACTTTAATTTCCTCCATAGCTAGACATAAAACTTTTATACCTGGTTGCAAAGAACGACGAAATTGAAATTTTGACCTTTATTAGGTTGTTGCAAAAATAATGCGCGTTTTTCGTTCCCTCATGTTCGCTGCAAAAAATTTCCAGTATTTCTTATCAATTTGTGTACGGTTCTCTGGCAAATTTTATGGCGTTTTCAGATATCTGCATTTTGATCGAGATCAACGCTTTTGATGAATCTTTAGTTCTGGAACGAGAGATGCCAAAACAAATTTCTTGCCAAACTTACTTCAGCGAGCTAAAACTCGGCCGCATCGCAGCAGGAACCGCTCGGAATGCTACCATGATTTTGACTAAGGAAGTGTGAGCAAATACATACCGCGAAGCTGCTTCCGGAGTTTTCGACGTGGTGTGTCTTACTTCGAAAATAAGGAATGTCGCGAAGGTCTTTCTGGGTGCTGCGACCCCCAACTGATGGCAACCATCGAAGAGCACCCATTCAAGGCAACATATTTGGTTTCGCAGAACCTCACCGGTGATTGTCGTCAAACCATCCTTCCCTTCAGCAAGGAATGGGAGGATGAAAAAGCTCGACGAATAGATGTCGCACATGCTGAACGAGTAGCAGATTGGTCCTCGTTAACAGGTCTGCTTCGCGCCTTTGTACTGAATGAATTGAAACCAAACTCTTGGTCCTTATAGATCCTCTGCGACAAAATGAAGTGCTCTTCTTAATAGTTGGACGGGGAAGAACTTTGTGGTGACCTGCTGCAAAAATAGCTCACTACTGCCTATTTAGTCTTTTTCACATGAGAAGTACTTCTAATATGTATATGAAATAGGTTAGAAACTTCTGTGAGCCCAGCGTTGCCCAGTAAAATGGATTCTACACTTCTTTACATCACCGTATAGCCACATATCGCACCCCAGAGCCCCTACAGGCTGGAGTAATTAGGCTAGGAAGCTCTGCCTCATACTCCATAATCAACAAACCTCTCACTCACCGACTACAACTTCCCAGAGAACTTGGACGACTTCTTCCGGGAGAATTTTTTCGAAGACTAAAGGAATACAGAAATTGCTTTTCGGGAGTTAATCGACCTTAGAAGGCCCTATTTGAAATTCGCGGTAATGGGAGAACAACTAGAGAACATCTACTTTATTGCCAACGATTTGTGGATTACAATATTTCAAACACTTCTGAAAAGATGGATTTTGAAATGAGTTATTCCTGCCTTTAGCTTCAATACAAGCGTCCAATCTTTTTCGGAAATTCTTTAGGAGGCACGCAGTTATTCCTTTCGTCAGTTGCTTTCGCCAGGGCTCTTTTCAGCAGATCAAGTGACTTGCATTCAAAAGAGCAGACTTTTTCTTCAAGTTCGACTAGATAGCAAAACGCAAATATTTTATCTTTTCCATTATAGCAGCTGCGCAGCCACGTGAAAAATCAGTTTCACGGGGAATTTTAGAAGTTGCATTCCTTAGCTTCTGCATAGGCCTTCAACCTTGCCATCACGAAATCCCCTGTGCGCCGCAAGTAGTCCTCATCAATTTCTGAGCAGCACTACAGAGTTAGCGCTACACATGTTCTGTGTTCGCGATATTCTTTTTCTCCACTGTTTCCTCCATGGAACCTCCAACGAAGAAATCCGACGTGTTCAAGTCTCGAGTGCAGGAAGAGCCTTAAATCTTGTCAAGAAATTCGGGAGACGCATCTTCTAGGTAGGTAATGGTGTTTTCGCCTGGTGAGCTGGGGATTCCCCCTTTCTGAGGAATAGTGTTGACATTTTTCCGTACCCATTGGACGAGCACTTTTCCAAGAATGCCACCTTTCCACAAAGTGGCGTTCTTTTTGCCGATTTTTTTTCATGTAAACCAGAGATATCCTCGCATTTGTGGTCACTCTTCCTCAAGCCATTACACCGCCGGTACACAACAACCTTGAAACGAGTCACTTCTCTGGAGAGTATTGCTCACTTTCCTTGATGAAATGGCTGTACGCTCGGGGGTGGCGAACAATCCAAATAGGGAAAATTCTCTCATCAGTCCATAGAACACCTTAGGTGCGGCGCACCTGTCGGACGCTCAACAACCTCCTCAAGCCTGTCAACTGTGGCAACAACGGTTAGATGTTGGGCCTTGGACATGCAATAGCGGCAAAGTCTCAACTTCTTTCTGACAATTAATTAGACGGAAAAACGTGCAACACTCGGACTTTTGGATATCTTTTTCGTGCTCGCTCCTCCACTTCAGGTGACCCTCTTTCAAATGATCGCAGGAATCCTCCTTGTTTCCACCGATCGAGGAAGACCTGATTTTCTTTTCAGCTTGATATTCCCTTCAGCCTTCCATAGCTTGATGATCTCTGGCTCTTTCCACAGAAGAGTTTTGAAGTTTTCTTTCTACTGCTACAGTGGACTCTCCATGCCGCTCACACGACTTAAGAAATCCAGCTGAGCTATCAAAAGGAAGAGGATTTTATGCCATTTATAAAATATGTAAAACAAAGGCGTGATAGAAGTCGAAAATAAAAAAAAATAGGAGCGCCAAATGAGGCGCCCATACTTTTCGGCTACCCTGTACAGGGTGCGTATTAAATACCGGGACAAGGTTTTTACCTCGTAATTCCTATGAGAATTAACAAAACCTGGAGTTCTTTTTGAATTCCTTTATTCCTCTTCAGTTGAATCGAAATACTCGGGAATTACCCAATGTGTCCTCCTTTTGCCTTGATCACAGCCTTCCAACGCTTCGGGTTGGATTCGACGGCTGCCCGCAGAGTCTCCTGGGGAATCTTTTCCCACGCCTTCTTGAGAAAGGACTTCAGGGAG
>KN729865.1:2946-14184 GCA_000816745.1 Ancylostoma duodenale | reverse complement strand
GTCCACTGCGGCGGGACGGGCTGGGGAGGGTGGTCAGCGATGAAAGTTCCTTTTTCTCTGCAGGTAAGCCATAATTGTCTGTGTTCGTCTCACATTTGTGATGTGCTGAGTCTGTACTTTACCACCCGCACCTCAGCTCGGAGTCGAGGATTTCGGTTCATGCTGCCTTTAAGCTCAAGAACTGAGGTGCACTGCAGAACAAAGTATCTTTAAAGACAGCACTCACAGAAATGTTCGTTTCGGAGATTTCGTCATATTCCGAATTTTTGAGGGACGTATTATAGAACTCTCATCAAATTATGAAATAATTCAAAATCCAAGAAAAATCCCAATCCCAAGACGTTTACGGAAACGGGCTGCTATTTCCTGTGTGCGTGACAATGCGCCCCTTGTCGACCGCAGATGCCAGAAGTTAGCCACAAATATAGTCCTTTTTCTCTCTCGAGTACTTTAAGATTGCCCATTTCCTTCATTTTTGAAACTCGAACAGGATATGGAAACTCACTTTGGATGGACATTTCAAGGTAACTGATGTATCTGAGAAGTTGACTCCGAACCCCTTATGCCCGACGGGGTCAAAAAGGGAATTCCACAGATGAATAGCGAATACAGAATTTCCATATTTGCTAAGGTGGAAAAGGTCTTCTGCGTAGAAAGCATTGTCAGTTTCATCAAATTTCTAGAAAAAAGAAACGGTTAGCAGACTAGCTTTGAAATCATCCTTACAAATGTCACTCTCATTTCGCTGGAATTACACCATGCCTAAGCAAAAGGAGTGTACATACACCATGTGTTCTTGCAATTAAAGAAATGGAGGTGATTAGAAAGACCATGCATAATCTCTGCAACAATTGGATGCTTTACAGTTTGCTAATGGCCTTAAAAGTGTGAAACCGGAAAACATATAAGAAGATTAGGAACAACAGCAAATGGGTATTATGTGTGCTTATTGACCCGCACTTGTTCAAACGAAGCTGATATGTGTGGACTTGAAAACAAAAATTTAGTTAAGTCTTCAATGTTGAATCAAGATATGGAAGCTTTACGTAGAGATATATCATTCACGATTGATCAATAGAGATTACTGCGTAAACCCTAAAGCTAGATTTGCTTTTTTTTTCGAACAATCGCCGTCATCAAATGCTTAGGCACTCTAGACCATGGAGCTAATAGCCGGGACTAAATGTGTGGATAACAGTGGCGGTATCTCCAGATGTATACATTCAATATGGGTTTAGTGAAAAATAAAAATAACGCAACCTACATTCCGAATCACATCCAGAACGTTATTCGTGAACATTTTCAGAACCACAGCAAACCCATTGGATTCGAACTTTCTCTCATACTGAATCTTTTCTAGCATCTGAATGGTGTTTTTAGAAAATCGTCTAACGGGATATTCACGGCATAAAACATTCTAGTACAAAGCACAACAAGGAAGGAACCATTGAAAATTTTCTTCTTATACATACCATGTTTAAACGAAGAACTGCATTGTCCCGCCAAATTCCAACATTTTTTCCTTTCCAGCATGGAACATTGAATCTGAAACTGCTTGCATACTGTGACGAAGAGGTCCATTTTATTGAATATTGCACTGTATTGACAAGCAGAGGCTTAAACTTTGCCTGTGTTATTCCAAGAGGTTCTCATTCACTGTAGCAATCTTCGTTTTTATCGGCAATAGTTACGCATGTAAAGTCAATGTGTCCAGTGTTGTTCTTTCATTGCGCCCGCTTTCTACATCTTCTTTGTTCATTCATCATAAGGAATTCGTTCTCGACGCAGATTTTTCTTGTTCGTATAACAACTTACAATAAGTTCTTGATTTCAATGAGAATGGTTGTAATAATTGAAGTTTATTCAAAAAATCAAAATTATAGATGACTATCCACGCAATGCACCATTTCATGTGCATTACCTTCCGTTTCTAATTTAGTATCTTTCTGGTGTGATAAGATTTATTTTACTCAACTAACATGTCATATCCAAAACTTCCTTAGGAGCAGTGGTACTGAGTTCTTCTTTATTAAAATTTTTATAAACCGCTGTTACATGCGCATAGGTAACTCTTGATCGTGGACAAGGAGTGTTCTATTCAGAGCTCAGAAATTTTACTGTGACAACCTCCAAATAATAGCCTTATTCACCAGTCGTGCAATAGAAACATCCTGTTAGAGCAAGATTTCTCGGACCATGTATTGCACCAGCTACTCTCACGTGACGCAGAAAAATGCAAAAAAAAAAAACGGCATATCAAAATTTAATAAAATTTGTGAGAGCAAGCCCGGAAAATCAGATGATTTTTCATTCTTCGGTGTCTAACAAACTCCCATCTTGGAAAATGTGGAAATGATATACAAGGTAAGTTTGAACACATTTTTGACAGATTGAGCGAAAACAATGAAGACGCTTGCCTAAAGCGACATTCCTTGCTGTAGTACTCGGAACTACCACGCTGGCACTACCGTTGCAAACTGGGACAATGAAGCGGGCTTACAGCTATACCAATGTTTAGCTGTCCGTTCCCAACTCGGCGGTAAGCCAAATGAATAAATGAGCGCGGCCGGCCAAATACCGGCGCATGGTTATCCCGCTGAAATGATGCTGTGACGTATCTTCGTAGCTCAGCAAAGCTTTTGAATAGGATACGCAGTCAGCCCACACTGCTTTGGTAACGCGCCCGCTCCATCTTCTCAGATGTCGCTGTGACGTCGCCGACCTGCGTCTAGCCAGCGATTGTCATGGCGGAAAAAAAGTTGGAAAGACTCTCAAGACAACAATTAATGATTTCCATAGGATAGAGCAGTGGTAGGAAAATGGGAGGAACGTGGGATATTCGGTGAAAAGGGGACGTGGCCAGCAAAAACGGGCATCTTTATTCATGTTGAGAATTAAAAAATATTCCGCAAAATTCAGTAAAAATCATATAAACTAAATAAGGAGTTAAAACTGAGCTAGCGAGATATTATCGGAACTACCACGCTGGCAGGAGATATGGCAATTTCAAGAACTTAGAAGACCCATTCCCCCCCCCCTCCCCTTTCTGCTCGGCCACTGAAGTTCAGGAATGAATAATTATTTGTAAAATTGTTTTTGAAATATGATTTTGAGTCAAGGAAGTGGTCTAATCAATGATAAGCAATCCGAGGAAAGTCTGATGTAACATTGATATTATTCTCAACAAGCCCACTTGCGAAAAAGGAGGAAGATCACATACCCGTCAATTATAAACTGAGCTCCAATAAGAACAGATGGATTCAGTATTGGGATCAGGACTATGATAGTTCTGTTTAATTTAGCACGGAGAAAAGCAAAGGCGTTTTCTGTGTTCGTCTTGTAATGCCATTCCGACGAAGGCATCTGGAATGAATGTGAGCCCTCACATGTCATTCACATCAGAGCTTATGTTGCGAATTCACCTGTGTTTTACTACTACGACAGTTTAGAAACCCCAGGTCGTACATTCCGGTGAAAACTGCTATCAATTTCCATTCATTCCACACGTTTCCCTGGAAATCAAATCGAATATGAAATGCAGAAATATATTCCTCTTGTTCATGTCTCCCAATCACCTTTAAGGAATCCGATCAATGGAGTTAGTCGTCAGGAAATAAAGACAAAGTAAAAGAAATTAAAAAAGCCATGATGAGGCCAACGGTAGTTGGCCGCGATGAACAAGGGAACTAAATGAATGGAGTTACCCCTTTCATGTAGATTCGATTCACCAACTTCTGTGCCTGCCGAGGTAAGTCCCAACTACCCATTTCCGCTCGAGCAACGTTGAAGTTAGAATCACTGTACCCTTTTCCATAGGAGACTCCTCCTAGGTATGGATTGAAATTCCGCAGAATATCTGCAATAAGTGCTCAGAACAACAAAGAACAACTGCTGGGCACACTGGATAAGAAAACAGCATGTACACCTCCTCAAAGAATGTTTAGAAATTCTGAAATAAATTCACACACGTTTTCCTGGTGGAGCTTTTTCACAACCAGTTTCTCGGCGATCTCACAATGCCAAAGAAATGGTGGATCACAAAGGGCTGTCACGTGGCTGGGCGGTACACACTTTGGCGAATAAGGTCAAAGAGAAACTTAATAGAGGGAAAAACCCAAGAAACCTGCTTGTTCCCGACGCTATGTTTTACTCTTTTCGTTAAAAATTCCTAACAGAGAACTGCGGAATTTGGTCAGGACGCCGTACTACACTATTCCTATTCCGCCCACTTTTGTATTTCTTATTATAATTTGATCTGGTCAACATTTTTTCCACCTATGGAACTATTTTTAAAATAAATAATCCCAAAACGGTGTCATTGAGTTTTCTGCCTTCTAGAACTCCCTAGTTCTGAGAAATGGGAAGAGCTGATCCGTCCCAAAACTAGCTCGTGGCCACAGCTGATTGTGGCGACTATGTATATCGTTAATTGAATAAGTTGTTGGATAATGTGATGGTATGAACATAAAAGGGCAAACGTTGCGGACGGGTTCCTTCCGCCTAATATTATGAAAACACTGACTGCCTTCTATCTCATAGTTTTCACTCATGGTCATTACTCTCTGGATGCACGGTGAAGATGGAACTTTAGCAACCATCTCTTGATCTCCCCTAAACCCTTCAAAGGATCATTGATGATGGACAAATGATTGGTGATACTCTGCTCTGCAGCTACTTTGCTGAAATTTCACACCTTAGGTGATTTGATGCATCACAATTGTAAAGTATGCGCACAGAAAAATGTGCCATAACGGTTTGACATTATTGACGGCTTCCACATATTCATAATTATTTTTGACTAGACGCTGTATCCGGCTTTGCTCGGGTCCTCTATTTCTCCTGGCTATTTGAAGCTGATGCCAACATTTGCTGAGCCAAAAGAATCCTATCGAGACACTCATCATTTGGTGATCAGCTTAGATAACACTTCTTCATCCCGTCCCCTTCCTTCAAAAATAAGGTAATGTTGTTTGACTGGTAAATTATTCTAAAATGCTTTCCATAATCACGTTGAACGTTTCGGAAAATCCCAGAAGACACGGTGACCCGTAAGCAAGAATACCGAAAAATCCATAAAATCGACAAATCGATAGTGTCGTACAAAATGGTTGTCATATTCGTGTTCAGCGTATTGGCATACCCCAGTAGCCATGTCTTCACCGCCCCCGGGACAAAATTAGCAAAAAATCAATAAAATCGATATAATCGATAGACCAATCGATAATCTCAGGTGCAAAGTAGCCTAAAACCTCCGCCGGCCCTTAGGGTACACGCGTGCAAAGTTTGGTTCCGATCGGTTATCCCTCCGCGATTTCTACTCGTTACATACACACATACATACAGACATTCATTTTTATATATACAGATGATAAGAGATGCCAGGTTTCCTGATTATATCGCACCGTGGCGCACTCCGCTCTCACGTGAAAGAATGCAGACTACCTTCCTTCTGAGTGGAAACCTCACTAATATGAATTGTTTTTCATCAGTCATCTGTCATTTTTCAAAATTGTGGGTAGCTCAGTTCGCAGAGCAACAATGAATCACGTGTACAATTTTACAAAGAATTAATGGGAGAAGAGAAAGAAAATGTGATGGCTGTATAACTGAGGAGAAGAAGAAAGATCCATACTTGCAATAGTGACATGTTGTGCTAGGGACTCATCTGCTCCAGTGAAAAATGAATTTCCCGGGAAAACATCTGCCATTTCGTTATCGTGATTGGTCGAGTGCGAGCCAATCTGGAAGGACACTTGACTTTATGAGCAAGATTGTTGGGAGATCAGTTCCTATTGTGCGTTCCACTTCCATATCAGCTAAGTATTAAAACTATGCCACTCGACCCAGATTCGACACGGTACACGATGCCTACGTTTAAAAGATTCCAAGTGAAGATATTTTAGATCGAAGAGAATCGTTCGCTCACTGCAAATGAGTCTCCCATTGCGGCAATGTACTTTATATCCGCTGGACGTACGTGGTTAACATCTTTTGGCACTTCCGCTGAAGGCTTCATCTGCTGTTTACCACACGCCAGTTTCGCTCCGAGACTCTTCTTCTCTGAACAGCTTCTGATATGAGAGAAGCATTTTTTTGTCTTCAAAGCCTTTCCTTTGCTTGAGAACGTTCTTCTCATTTTCACGAGATTGACAACGGCATCATCATAAAAAACAAGCATCATATGGAGCAAATGAAATAAATAAAGGCTGATTTGTCAAACTCACGTGCGGGCTTCATTTCCTTGAATTTTTGAAAAACTGCATAACGTTCGGTAGCACGAACTGGCTCATCGTATGTGCCTAAAACTTGAAATTCATCCCAATATTCCATTTGAAGCAATTAGTAGCTGTAATTTCACTCTCAACTGATAGGTGTTCATCATGAGCTAGCAGTCAGTTTGGAGACATTAATAGAACTACGTGATAGTGTCACTTTTTGAAGACTACCAACAAGACTATCACCACAAGTCCTTACCACACTCGAATTAATTTTGTGCTCAGTTTCACGTACTCAGACATCTAGGCATTTGGAGCGCAGGGCACACCGTTTCGCAAAAGTGGGCGAAGTTGGCGCCAGTTACCTCATTGGGCTGTTTGGCCTGCCGTGATGCTTTATCATTATGTTCATATTGAGACGTGCATCGCGTACACGTATAGAACAATACAAATATGTATATGCAAAAGCACCCAGATGAACAACTACGCGATCAACTTAACATGAAATCAAAAGAAAAAAATTGACTAACAGAAATGAGAAACGAAAAGAAATCCTCTTATATAAATCATGGTAGTGCAACAAAATTTTCTAGATCGCAGGCGGTAGGGGGACCAGCACGGGCTCACTTATAGACAGTGCTCGCAAGGATGCGAATGACGATGCACTCGGCCGATGTTTCGTTATAGGTGCACAGACGTAGTGGAAGATGGGTGCACTCAGGATTTCGTGGTGGGACCTGTGGCTAGCGCTCTCGAGCCCTCGAGGGCGAGACAATGTTTACAACGATCTGACATTGCATCGCAGCAATGTACGGGGCAGAGTAGCCCCTCCGCTGCAGCTTTGTTACTGGGTGCAAGGAATTCTGAAACAGTGGAGGATAACCACCTTAAAAAGACGAGTGCATGCCGCGATGGCAATAGCTAGCCGTTGATGCTGCACTGGGTTCCCGCACTTGGGATACCCTCTTGGAGCACCTCTCCTTCGTGGGCACCATGCAGCCTGAGGATCCGCCTTTATGTTTGAGAAGTGCAGTACAATACAAGCGGACGAAGAACGCGTCATCACATGCTATTGTGACATTTTCTGAAACCAGTTGTGCAATTGGTCAAACTTTCTAACTATCTCCTAACTTTCTTCCATTATTCTTGAGATGTACGTAGAATGCGAGTGCACTGATGACGGACAGATGTGCAGGGGCCCCACAGTTTAGACAAACATCAGGATAGGTGTCCATCGATGGAGGTCCGCCGTGGGGAAACGCCAGGGTTCGAGTCCAAGGAGGGGATTGGGCTTGACGTGGTCCAATAGCGATGGATCAGGTTCAGCGTGGCTCAATAGTGGAGAAAACAATAGTGGGGAAGAACGCCAGGATACAGGTCCACGAATGGATTATGTGTCTGCCCCGGATCATGTGTGAGGCTTTTGCACATACCTCAAGTGGCTGCCCCCCCCCCCACTTTCTAGCGTCCCGAAGGGACGCTACTCTGATAAAATTTATAAAAATTAGACACGAACATGTAGATCGCTGGTCAGAAGCATCAGCTAGAAGTCTTCTGAATTTGGTAAGTGTAATATCAAGCACATTTTTCAAAGTAGCGAATTAAATATGGCTACCGGTCTATGTGAGAAAAACTATGACCAAACCAAACTTTTGGCTGTGAGAATCTTAAGCTTCGAACTTCCTCTGGTTTTGGAAGAATACAATTGGAAGAAGTCCTCTAAACTTATAGCTGCATGATCCGTCAAAATGTTGTAAGCCATAACAATATCGAATTCTTTCCTCCTGCTAGCATGACTGTCCAATGAAATTTGTACGCACCGCTGTTCTCTAAGGAACTTTGGGATAAAATAGGCCAGTAATTGAAAAGTTTGCGATTGAAATTGCTTGTATACTCTCTAATGCTGTGATTTCCTTCTTCGAGAGATATGACATTAGTTCCACATTCAACAATGAGGCGCACATACATTATGTAAGCCTTCAGAAGGACTGCAGGATTGCTTGTTCCAATGCCTTGAATAGATTGTAAGTCCGAAACATCGCCTTAAAGATAAGATTTTGACAGTGAGTCGTGGACTGAAACTCGTCGGAAAAAGTGAAACCTAGATCTCTCATTTTTGAAGGTTTGGAAAGTGGGTACCCTTCCAAAAAAATAGGATGCCTCAACTTTCTTAGCTCCCAATGATATGAAGTTGGATTTTTCTGGAGCTAGGGGAGCTCCCAACATGCAGCCCCATCCTGCGGCGGGGAAGGGAGGAACAAAGCAGGTCATCCTCTATTGCAAGCGATTTCTTCCAAAAATTCTACAAAAATTAGTTCCTCGGACGCGCATACGCTTTCTGCGCCAGCGCGCAGCGAGCCACACGGTTCAGCGAGGCGGGTTTCGCTGCCTGCGCCGCCCCGGCGCGCAACCGCATCCCATGCATCTCGTCCGGCCGGGTCTCAGGAAACCAGGCAGATTCCGTAAAGCTCGTCCACCCTCCGCCATGGCGAAGACAAGATTTGGTTTTCAAAGCCGTTTGCCGGCTCACATACACCTGCTACATTCGAACCCACGGCATATTGCTTATATGTAGTTGCTTCACTCTCGAGTACCTGCTATAAGCCTGCATCGGCCAAAAGTGGGTGGGTTCGCCGGTGGTTCAAACGCTCGAATGTTTGAGTTGTTTGAATGAAAACGTGAAGAATGCAAAAGATCAATCGTACAGTGACTACTGCTCATCATCAAAGTGCTGATGAATCTAATTTCTGATAAAATTTCAGAGGAGCTCACCAGCCAAATTGAAAGTAAATTAGGATGGCTTTGATTCTTAACAGCTATCAAACGAAATCAAACATTAGCGTTGCACGAAGTAAAACAAATTCAAACAAAACGAAGTGAACAACCCATAACTCTCACCAGCGTCGTACAATGCGACAAATAAAATCACTAATGTGATGGTAGGTAGGTACAATATCCGAATTACCCATCTAAGCGAAATGTGTCTCCTATAAAGGTGGGATGTTTGGAAAGATGCAAAGGCATGTGAAAGAAAATAAGTTTCTCCATGACTGAACCAACCTGATCACAGTATTTGTATCTTTCCATATTCCTACAGAAGTCATGTTTCATTTTATTCCCCTCGTCACCTCTTGAATAATGCAGATTTATCGCGGCTTCGAATATCAAACTTTAGTTTGAAACGGGTGTGTTGAAATATAGGTACCAAATCCTCTTGCTTTCTAACTTTTATTCTCTTAAATCTCCTATTAAGTGAACCACAAGAATTAAAGACCATCAGCTACAGTTTTGCAATGCTATGTTGTACTGCAATAGAAAAGAAAACAAAAGAAGAGAAAAATAGTGGTAGAGGTATATATGCTAAGATCCTCTCTTCACATTTTACTTTCAAATGGTCTTTGAGATCCCTTTATGTTAATAATCCTGTTCTTTGCAATAGATTTGGAAAAGTATTTAAGTGAACCTCTGCAATAGAAATTACAAGGAAAAGAAGCGTTCAGGGGACAATGTTTGCAAATTGAGTACAGTCAGATGACATTGAGAGGACAGAAGCGCTAGGTAATGGCCAGTTTGATTTTTCATAGATAAGAGCAAAGAGTGAGAGTCCAAATCAGAGCGCTGTCTTCGTAGTAGACTTTCAAACTTTTTCCAAGGAACGTGCAGCTTGATAAGATCGAAACTTCACGCCCTTTTTGTCGAGTCTGTATTTGTCACCTCGAGAATAATCAAAGGTGTGAAAACTAGGAAAAAAAAACAAATCCAGCCAAATCAAGGCGCCAACATCGTGGACGCGTCATTGCGGCGTTACAACCTCTGATCTGTAGAGTTGTCCACGAACTACATTAAAATGACTTTGAGAGGGAGTGGGCTGAGAGCCCAGAGTGTTGAGACCCACAGAGCATTCAGGCCCAGGCCCATAACACCAAGACAAAGAGAAAGGCACACTCATTCTACAGGGTGGGCATAAATACGGTAGCACAGAAAATTGCATTCCGAGAAAGAACTTGTATGTCATTTGAAGCATATTTTTGGGATTAATGTTCGCTAGGTCACACTTAATATGAACCAACAATCCACCTCGGGATATCCGCTACCAGCTCTACACAGGACCCTAGATGCTAAGTGAAGTCGCTGGCCGCGGAGCGCAAGTAGTTGTTGTTCAGGGCATCCAACATTTTTTGAAGAGTTTTCCCAACTATTCCAAATCCCGAAGAGGTTGTGAACAGGCCCTGGTCTCCGGTATCACTAAGGCATATCGACCCTACTGATTGAGACCCAAGCAAACGGGTGGTCAGTTAATGAGACACGAGTTCCGTGGAGATCATAGATTCGTGTAGTTTCCGGTACTTATTCATTACACATCATCATTACACATCCGAAATTCCAAGCACCACTCTAATAAATGTACACATTTTTCTGTTTTTCCGATACATTGTGGCCTCTACGACGGGATTTTTGCCGTAGAGCTATGTACGTATTTTTGGCATTTTTACTGGGACGTTTAATTGACAGCATCACGTATGCTTAGGTAGCAGTTAAATGAATGATGAAGAAGTTCTAAAACGCAGATGGACCAGCCGCCTTCACATCAATTTTCCCAACTTTTTCGTAGAACAGGCAGATGTCTAGTTCTAATTTTTTTTCTTGATGTCGCTTTGGAATGACCGGTTGCGAGGTAATTTATGCAATTTCGCATCTCGGCATGGTCGTACCAAGATATAGAGATTTATAGCTTTAGATCTGGGGACAAGACAAGACAAGCTCTCTAATGGGAACTGTAGAAGAAATAAACGCTAGAAGGACGTGTCGCCGCATGCTAAACGTTACTTCCTCATTTTCTACGCAGAGATTTCTAGAACGTTTGGAAGAGAAAACGTGCCAAAGTCAATTCTAGTGTTTGTCAGTTTGCGAAGGTATGACTCTATTTTATTGGGATGTTCTGAACTTTAAAGCGGCCTTTTCCTTTTCAGCTCTGAATGAAGTTTATGAGTTGAAATGAGAAGTACTAGAATCTACACACGTC
>KN729864.1:0-15565 GCA_000816745.1 Ancylostoma duodenale | reverse complement strand
TACCGCATGCGGAACTATGAATTGCATTATTATGGGGCCACTTCCGTTTCCAACGGTATTCTCGCGTCTAATGCAATTATTTTTTTTGTTTCCTTTTTTGTTACATTTATATCTCCATTGTTCCTTTTCGCTTCCGCTTGCGGTGTATGCTTGATTTCTGCCCATATTAGGCACACTAGAGTGTCTTCAGACGACGTCAACTGAGTATTTATGCCTACCAGTTAAGTTTCTTTCGCCTAATTTCTAGGATTTGAGCCTCTCACCCGTTCCTTTTTGCCCTTTCCTACTCCCTCCATTAGTACTTAAAAAATACATCACATTCATTTTGCAATTTGACCTCATAGTTGATGACTCATTATGCTGCGCTTCATTACTTTATTATTATGGGCGCGCTACTCGATCATTATGATCCGTTTTATACGTTTCGCCTCAAAAATGACGATAGTCGAATTCCCCTCTTGCAAATGCTCCTAACATTGTAGTCCAAATCACACATTTTGGTTGGTAATATGTTTTTGGTTGTTTTTCCTGGTGGTCTCAATCTCTCTTCAACTATCGTCATTTACAATCGTGGGAAATTGAAACGTAATCTATTTCGCCTCACTAATGTTGGCCGGCACCTAGTCACCCCTTTGCTGTTTCAGATAACGAGTTGCAATTGTTGCAATTGTTATCGCGCGCTAAGCGTTCTTGTGGTGGAATAATGGTGAGCATGGGTTTTCGAAAGGTTGAACGCGAAAATCGGAGCTCTAAAAGCGAAGGATGCCTACCAAATCGTGAGCGTCGACCGGGGTGGGGGGCGAGGGGGGGGGTCGTCGTAATGGTTGAGTGGTTTGCCATGAATTTGTTGATTATCATGTTCGTAGTGAAGTAGTGAAATTAAATGTTTCCTAAGAAACTCGTTTTATTTCAGGATAATGGCTGTGCAATATGGATAGGCCGCGGAAGTACGCGTACCGGAGCGGAAGTTTGTCTGTGGAGCGAAATCGAACGTGCACAAGGAATAGTTATAGAATGTTGTGGTCGCTTGCAGTTGCGTGGTGTCGTGCACCAAGAAATAAGCGGAATTAAATTGTTTGTTTTGTTGCGAAAAGCAGATGTAGTGGTTCACATGTTTAAAGATTAAAATGGAAAAATGGGTCAGTGTTAGCAAAGGCTTTGCCGAGAACACGGAATAGCGGAGAGGATGATTTATTAGTCCTATGCAGATGACAAATATAATGCATTTAATCCAAGGTTACAATAGGGGCGTCGTCGTTGTCGGAGCAGTAGAATTGATTGTAGAACGAGGATGGAGAGAATATGGATTCGTATTTATTTCCAGTCCCTTTTTTTCCTGCAACCCGACGAGGCTGGAGAAGACTGGCTGACGAAGACGGTAGACGAAGACTGAGGAGGCTCCAAGAGATAGCCGGTACGTCGACGTGGGCGCGGGGGCGTTCGCGCCAATGGCGGGATATCGGAGATCGCAAGTAGGTCGTGGCGACGTTCACGACAGGTGGGTTTTATTTTTTTACCAGTTTTCCGCTTTTTTTTGCCAAAAAGTTGCCCAAATTCACATGCGTGCACACACACACACATGCACGCATACAGACACACATACAGATCCAGTGTCGAAAACTTTCGTCGTTTTGCGTAGAACAACATTCGTAATTCCGTTATGCTACATTATCTCATTCTGTGGTAGGAAATTTGCAGTCAACAGTTTATATGAATGCTGTCAAAAATAAAGAAAAAGAAAAGGAACAGCACCCCGCATCCGGCCTCCGAAAATTTTGATTTTTTTGCTGGAACTTCGCATGAGGTTATTTGAAACACCGTATCCATCTTACCTCTTAACCCCATTTATTTAAGGTGCTGGCAGTTTATCCACTGACAGACCAAAGACCCAATCAGAATCAGCCCCGCGCACGTGTCTTGGTACCGGAGTCCCTCTTCATCATATAGACGCACGCGCGTCAATCGCACGCATCCAGTATGAACTGGTCTTTTGGCAAAAACAAAGGGCTAGCGCTTTATTATATGGGGGATCACGTTAATCGCGCGCACGGCAGATGTGACGGACGAAGGACGCGAGTCCGCATGTTTTCTGTGTACTTCCACACTACGCATTGATTTTCACGCCAAAGATGAGATGCTGGTGTTTGAAAATGCCGTCTCTGGACATTTGCTGTCCTATCACTGGGAAGGTTTTTATTTTCTGAGGATTTTTTTTTCTTGTCAGTGTTATTGCCCGTGTTTGCAATATACTGTGTATTGTCGCATTTTTAGCAAGTTTTGACTTTTTTTCGAATATTTTCTCGAGCTTTTCAAGTTGACGCATATCAAGCAAGATGCTTCAACTTCATGAATTTTAGGCAAGGTGGACTCTTGTCAGCCTTCTGATAAAGCTCTTGTCGCTGGTGGGAGTCCAGTCATGGCCACTCAGGAGATCGATGTGGCGCGACATCGGTTCCCATTTTGTATCGTCTGGACACCTCTTCCTGTGTTAACGTAAGTATTTCATTTTATTTTCCATCCTTTTTTTTCAAACATATTTTGTACAAACGTTTCAGTTGGATTTTTCCTCTCATCGGACACATGGGCATAGCGACAAGCAAAGGAATTATTCGTGATTTCGCAGGCAGTTACTATGTTGCAGTACGTTCTGGTTCCAATTAGACAATTGATGTTATGTTTGCATAAAGTCCAGTGGTTTTGCTAGGAAGATGAGATGGGTTTCGATTGGCCAACGATGTATTGGAAGTTGTCAGTAGATTCCGTTGAAGGAGGTGCGGAAGCGTACGATAGGGCTATTCGTGAGGCATCGGACGAGTATAAAGGAAGAATGGTTAGTCGGTATTACAGTTAACACGTAGTGTAGAGTTTCTGTACGCTTTATGCGGAGTCTTGGCCGTGGCAAAAAAGAAGTGCAAGAGCTCATGCTATAAAGTGTTGCACCGAACTTGAGTTACGCCCCAATTACAGCTCCCTTCTGAGGATCTTTTGTGAAAAATTCGATGGAGAAGCATATTTTCATTTGGGTTAGGGTTTAATCTCCGGAAGAGTGCTGGTATGATCTTCTATGATCTAAATTTCTAAACTCCTGTACTGTTGTGTTTTCTTGGGGGAAGGGGAAGTACATATGCGACAAATATGGGTTTTAGTGGGCTGATATCATTCAAGTCTCAGCCGATAATGATTTTTTGTGTGTGAAAGCTCATAGCATGGTGTGTTCAACTATATCTGAAATTCATTCATCGATTGTTCTTTTTTTACTTTGTCAACTTTCGAATATCGCTGTTCTGCTTGCATACTCAACAAGCGGAACACTCAGAAACAAGATTATCTTTGTTTCTTAGAAGAGTAAAAATTCCTTCCCAAGATTCAACATATTTATTCGGTGGATCTCGTATATGAAATCCTTTTGCTGATTTCATTTCCAGCATCCACTATTGCATTCGAATATGTTTTCAGCACAATCTGTGCTGCGATAATTGTCATTCCCATGTTGCCCTCGCCCTAAACACAATGCGCTACGGAGATCAGGATGGATGGAATATGGTGAAGTTGGCACTTTATGTACAGATATATGGAAAATATACCGGGTGAGCTATTTCTTACGCGGTTATGTTGCTTATCTACGTGTACAGTTGGAAATATAGGTTTTTTTTTTCAGAATTGGAGGTTTTCTCAAACAATGGGCGTTCTTCTTACTCATTTGCATTGTAGTAATAGTCATGATTGTTGTATTCTGAATCAGAAGGTTATAATTACATGTACAGTTGCAAACATATGTATAGATCCTTTTGTGGACGAATTGTATATTATAAAATTGTTTGTGATACGGGAACTTCCATGTGTGACATTTTACATCACCTGGTGTCGTGGTTCTCAATTATTATACCTCGTAGAATAGTTCCCAATGATTTCATATTAACCGCCCACAGTCATATGCATTTCCGTTTTAATGACGCTTCGAACAAATCAATCTTCAAAGATTATAGTTACATCACAATAAAAATATTATCATAGTGTATTACCGTTGTTGAACAGATGGTTTATGCCTTTTTCCATTATCTATCATTGAACTGCATGTTAACATTTTTAACATCCTCCGGTTATGATAAGATGACCTCACGTGTTTAATTAATTTGGTTTTTTTTAAATTTTGTGTAATTGGAGACACTTCGTCATGGTACGACTCACAGTGGAGCTCATCGACAATGCTCCACAGTTCATCAACACTGTGCGAGAGCGTGAGCTTAACCTGCGTGGTTACAAAATCCCTGTGATCGAAAATATGGGAGTTACAAAGGCGAGTTTTTTTTATCTTGGGTTTCCACTCCTGACGTTATTTTTGGCCAACAATGCCATAAAATTACAAGGATGTCTTTTTAAGAAACTGCTTTTTCGCCATTTGAATCCGTTGTGATGATTTTTAAAATGAATTTACAATAGTTTTCTGTTGGGATTCCGGTACATTTCTTTCTTTCAAGAATTCACAGTAATTTTCTGTTCTGAAATTGATTGAGTATTTTTCTCTCACACGTTGTATGTAGAAGCAAAGTTTTTTTTGTCGATTTTCGAAATATTAACAGATCCTTGGCCTCTTCGCCCTCCTAATTCAAATGTGACATGTCTGAGGTCACAAAAATGACGAAAACCGCATTTCAGAAAGAATGGAAGTGCTTATCATCTACTTCAAAAATTATACTACACCCTCATGTTCTCGGTGTAGGCGCACATCTGGCTTTTTTTACTCTACGCGTAATGGTATCCTTTATCATGTTGGATGCAAGCCTACCCTCCAGCTCGGAATTTGGAATACTTCCGATTAGCAAAATTGTTGGAACTGACAGTATTTTTTGGCGCATCTCGGAGGTTGCTGGCTGTGCGTCGCAGCTGCAGCGGTGGACAACTATTCTAGCATTATTCGATCGGTAAGATCAACAATGATACACGGCTTCTGGTACACATTCTGTCCCGAATAACAAGTATAGAGGCTATTTTGACACAAACGATCTGTCAAGAAACACCCACTGCTAATAATCCACACACGAGAATGGATTGGGTCAGTGCCTTTAACGGAAATATGCATGTACAGAATTTCCTCTACTTAAATTTGCATTTTTATTTTGATTCCCGTTGACGAGGTCTCTCAGTTAAATATGAAAAGGTTCGCTCAATTCTGAAGGTTTTGTTTTATGGGGGAAGCAAAGATTTGTTGGGCCCCTTCGCGCCTCTATAAACTTATTGCAATTTCAGGATCAATTTGACGTTATTGACTTGACGGACAACGATGTGAAGAGACTGGATAACCTTCCGCTGCTGAAACGATTACACACTCTTTATCTGCATAACAACAGAGTCCAGTAAGTATGAAACGATACCAGCTTCACTCCATGTCACAACACAGGCAGAAATTATTCAGAAGTAGTGACTGTTTTGTGAAATTTCTGGAGTTCTCACGGCTGCTGAGGTTCATTTTCAGCTATATACAACCGGACATCGGGGAGAAGCTACCGAACCTGAAAATTCTTGCGTTAACAAATAACAATATCACCGAATTGGGCGATATTGATCCGCTAGCGAACTGTAAGAAGTTAGAATACATCACGTAAGTTTCATTTTTAGTTTCTGATTATGAGTTTTATTTCACGCATCTCACCCGTTATTTTTTAGCTTCATTGGGAATCCAATCACGCACAAAACGAACTATCGCAACTATATAATTTACAAATTGCCTTCTGTACGTGTCATCGACTTCAAGCGTGTGAGACTGGCGGTTGGTTTTTTTTTGTCGGCCAACATCACATATGTAGTTCTGATGTATTGCGAGGTTACAGGAGAGGGAAGCAGCTCGCAAGACCTTCAAGGGTAAGAGAGGTCAGAAGGCTCGTGAAGCTATCAAACGAAGCACAACTGCTCCTATGGATGTAGAAAATGCTGAAGCCTCCAGAGTGAACGGTACTTCTCTCACAGCTGAAGATAGGGCTAAAATACAGGTATTTGTATCCATATTACTTTCTTCAGTTGAATTCCTAACACGTCGTTCTTCGCTGTTTTTGTCATCCTTCCCTCCCTTTTCAGAACGCCATTGCAAGCGCACGATCGCTCGCGGAAGTTGAGTACCTTCAATCGGTCTTGGCTAGTGGCAGAATACCTGAAAAAGGCTGGAACAGGCAAATGCTTCTTCCTACCGATGTTGTGTCTGCAGCACAAGATGGAGGGTGAGGTTTTTGTAAATGAAATGCATTTAAATCTTCTTTACCTAAAAACCCTTCAATTCTTCATCGTCAGATTCGTGCCAGAGACTGAAGAGTCGGAATATCCAACTGCCCAAAACGACAACACAGCCATGGATATTGGGTCACATGAACAAAATGGAGCTGAAAACACACAACAGTATAACAGCACCACAAACGGGAATGGAAATGGGCAGCACCCCACTGACGGTGACGGTATGGACATAGAAGATGATTCCGAGACGGTTAACGCATAGTTTGGTAAGTGTTTTGAAAATCTTTACGAGTGGCAGCGGAAGTTTGGAGCTTTGCAGTGAGTTGTTTCATTTCCTTCATAATATCTACTCGAATCAACTCAGCTGCTTTTGCTTCTAAGGGTATGGTGATCAACTTGCTATTTGATTTGCGAGATCAGTTGTTTTTTTTTTAGTCAGAAGTCATTGGTAGAAATCATAAAATCTCTACAGAAATAGTTGTTTGCAAAGAGATTGCTATGCAAATACTCTGTGCAAATGGTTACGAAACCAATGATTTTACTCTGGGATGTGAAGTATTGATGAAAAGCTCGATCGGATTCTTCTCCACAACAATGTAGTCCCTTCTTTTTGCTTGAATTATGCATGGCAGATAGCAATTCTGTTTTGTATACTCTTGAGTGCTAAGATACATCACTGTGTTCTGAATTTGCCTAGAATCGGTAGCAGGACCTCAACAATCTACATAGACTTGTTTTTGTTCGACCTGTAAAACATTGCCCACCATCGAGACGTGATTTTAGAATTATTGGGAGGTTGAACCCAGATTGTAAAAGATTCATTGAATTCACGACAGGTCACAAGTTTCAAAAATTCGTGAATGGTCAAATATGTCCATTATTTTTTAATCATGAGAAAATAGATTTTTATGACTAATTGCTTCAGTTTGCATAAGGCAGTCGTGATGGAAAGCAGGCAGCTTTTCGTACTCATTCTTCCACAATATTTCCAATAATACTCCAGTTGTTTCCACTATTTTTGTGTTTTGTGACGCGAAAGGAATGCTTTTTTGATCACAATTTCATTTATTACCATGGCATGAAAGTAACAGAAAGAACTTTTTTTTTCAAATAACTGCCATTTAAACAAGTTGGTACTTCCTTAAGCATCGAAGTAGCACGTTCACTTCCTTTTGTTTCAGGACAGATGATGTCTCACTTCCACACCTCTTAAACTCGCTGATGTTGATGTAGCAATTTCTGATGCGTTTGTACTTCCTCTCTATCGATTGTTACTTCGATGAGAACAGAAACACCAGTTGCATATGAATTTTGTTTCCATGTGAATGATCTAATTTTATTTGAGTTTTTGATGTTGGTCTCTAGGCAGAGAACGAGTTTTATTAAATGTCGGCGGTGTTTTTCTTTGTTGTTGACTGAGTTGTGAAATAAATGAAAAGCCCTAGTTTTCTGTGTTCATCAGCAGTCTAGAACTCATTTTGCTGGCTGATAGTGTTTTTCCCTCCGGAAGATATTCGAAAGGAGACAAAGGAAAAAATCTGTTGACGCAAGTGGTACTTGAAGGAATAACAGGGAACAACCGGGATCCTTGCAGTTTAGTGAACACATTGGGGATTTGTTAGTCAGTACTCAACTAGTGTCGTTTAGCACAGACTATACCAACAATACGAGGTTTGCAATGAAACGATAGTGTTCATCCAAAATTAGGTTTCTAGTAGGGATTTTTTTTCTGATAGTAACCTCTAATATCTATTTCCTGATATTCCAAGTCCAAGTCTGAAGTCGTGCAGACGTATTCGCCATTTGCTGTTCATAGACGTAGTCAGACAGCGCACTTTATTTATCGGACCGCGGCATTCAATGAGGAAATTCATCTTGAGAAAAAAAAATGTTGCAAATGTCGCAGAATTTTTCAATTGAAGAAGCCATCAAGTGTTTCTTTCTGCAATTGCCTATGATTATTCTCTTGTTGGAGAACAACCCTTCGCAATCACAAGACATCGCGGGAGCAGAAGTATACCTCACAGCCAATTTTTTTTTTAATTGGAGGAGGCTTGATTGCAGTGATTTGGAAAGGATGAGGGTTTGCTTCTCCTATTTTGATAATCCCAAATTTTTCCGTTTTTCCGCACCAAATTCCGGAAGACGTGGAACAAAACATGGGAAGTTCTAATCACAGTCCTTATCGGAAAGCATTCCTAACAGAGATCAAAGGCTTCATCAATTCCTTTCTTTCCACAGAAAAAACTTGCATGGTTCATGTTACTTGTGTACATCTCGTAAACCCATTGCTGATCTACTGTGAAACGTAGAAGTCAACTATTCATCGGTAACGTAACACTTGACATGGTAGTTAGGTAAGAAAAACTCACGTACAGAAACGTTTTACTGATCACCGGTTAAACTACAGTTAATATGGCAGTTAAATAAGTAAGAATACACTCACTAAAACAGTTATGTATTTGGGTGAAATACGATATCACATGAACAATTCACATGCTTGAAATGTTGGTGTATTTGAATCATCTTGGTTATAATGCCGCAAAGTGAATGAAGAGAAATCGTCTTTTTCTTAGATAGCGCTCACAGATGCATGTCCCTTTGTCTTCTTCACGAGAGCATATCAAGACAGAAACCTCTGTGCAATCATACTACCAATCCACCTACAATAATCTAGTCAAAACTTGCTAGTGTACGAGGAGCACATCTACAAATCTGCGTTCATTTTCGGCTCATCAGGGAAACTCTGCAAAAAAGGCGATTTTTTTGAGCTGCGAGAATAGGAGTCCCCTGTAACAAATCACGTACTGGAATTTTCAACTGAATTCCAAAAGACCTAGTCTAGCCCTAGCCTTCTAACATTAGCGCTGCTTCTGAAACGATTTCTCCACGTCACAATTGCTCCTTAACACTAATGCTTATTGTTACTAGAACCACGAAATCAGATAAAATCTGAAAGTTAGATAAGGAAAATATATAGTGCAATATACAGAGGGTGAAATGCGTTGGTAGAGACCATGAGTGAGACCAGTCGAAGTATGTGGGTCAGATCAAAAAGTGATATCACTGCTCTTGTTTCTTCGCAGATCCAATCTTCGTCATACTCATCTGAAGTACCACTCATATTCATAAAGAACTGGCACTTAGAACATCTGTACTGAATAATTTACTTAACTCGAGGCAAAAAAAAAAAACTAAACTAACCTGTTGAGCAAAATCTAAACTACGTTTCGTCTCAGCAATTTGCGTTACAGCCGGATTCAATGCAACTATAACCATAGTTTTCGAGTTGCCTGCTCCTAGACTGTCTCGCAGCAACATTGTTAGCTTCGAGTTGCGATATGGAATGTGTTGATTCTATAATGCAATCAATTTCCCCTCAAATTCTGACCCATCTTGCTCGTGGTAAAAGTGTGATCATGTTAAAAGTGTGAAGCTCAGGATCGCATTATCAACACAGGAGGATATTCAAGTACCCGATATTCTGATCAAAGTTTTGACATCATCGCTTCTCCACGGCACTTACATAGTAGTGACAAGAAAGTACCTTGTTTAGTTGACTACGTATGCAGTTTTGTAGGTTCGACAGCGCTGAGTTGATGTACGTCATCTCCTTGAAACGATCTCCTTCAGCTCCAGATTCTTTAACGCGTTCAGAGCCGGCAAGGTCAACAAGATGAAGAGCTGCATGACGATAAGCGCCTAAATCCACTGCTGAGTACTCGATGCAGGCAAAACGTGACAAAATTAACCAACAGATCAACACACCTGATGTTTTATTGCTGCCTTGAATTGCAAGCTCAAATACAGCATGACTCCTGCTCGATTGTTCATTACATTTGGTGGCTGCAGTTGAACGAGTACGATCAGCTACAGCAAGGATATTCTCGATCTGAAAGAAAAAGAAATCCTCCGCTGAATCACCGTCAGACGCAGTACTAACGATTAAATATTGTCTTACATCATCCTTATCATTGATTTCGTAGTATTTCAGTCCATTGACGACGGTGTTTCCAGTTCCCATCTTCACCTCGAGTTTTTTCCTCTCAGCAAGAAGATCATAGACCTCCTCGTTATACACTTCCAAGAACGAGGCTTTGAACTCGAACTAAAATAATTATTCAGCGCAGTAGAATAGAGCGTGGAGGTGACAACATAGGCAAAATTACCTACCGCCCAATCCAGATCTGATAGTTTGTCTCTGGACTGGAACAGGTATTTCACTGCTCTTGGAATAATTCCCTCAGCGTCGCCCTCTCCTGAAAATTGTACGTATCAGCAAAGCAGTAGAGCTGCAGCGGTATCCAGAGATGAGTAACTTCTCGCGAAACGATGAGCATGCGCCATAAATGTATTCTAGAATGCGACCAATAAGGAAATACCAGTGGTTATTTTCATGTTCATATGTTCATTAATGTTTTCGGGAAGGTTGTGACATACCCATACTTTTGAAATGGACAATTTCTTCAAGTTAAAATAGGAATTCTCTGTTGGAACTACTTCTCCCTCCCGTTAATGACAAGTAGTAGTAAAAATAGCAAGCGAACACACATTTCGCTCAAGAAACTCCACATTTTTGGGTGAGCTGGAAGCTTAGAACATCCCCGGGAACGTTCACGAATATTTGCACATATGGTACACTTGCACGATTTTAGATCGATGAAGAACAGAGGGATCATTTTTAGCAGCTCTACATTTGCAGCTTGTAGATAATCAAGGTTGGGTATAATCTGTTTCACTGGGGAAGATTGTTGGAGGAATGCCACGGAGAAAAAGAGCGCGAGAAAGAGCGCAGAAACTGCAGAGGGTGAAGAGAAAAACAGGCACTGTGCATGAATACTCAACTATCGTCGCGTTTGAAACAGACTATATGATGCAAATGGCCACATAAAAGGCTTGGCCGCACTTATTCCCTAAACTTTAACGTTAACCACTGCACTAAATCGTGCTTACCTCCTCTCATTGTGTGAGTTTTACCGCTACCAGTTTGTCCATAGGCAATAATGGAAACGTTGTAACCGTGCAAGCATGACTAAACAGTTATATTATTGAATAGACGCAGATAATATCAATATAATAAAAACAACTATGCTTACCAGAATCAACTCTTCCACATCGTTGAATACTCTTGCTTGGCTCATATTTGGTCCGAATACTCTTTGGAACTCGAAGCTCTGGGACGATTTACCCTTAACAGATTTATAATTTGCCATACATCACTCATATTGTCTACGTTTCAAAGGGGTACCTGGTCCAGCTTTATCGATGACACGCCAGGATAGGTAATATGCGTTATGGGCACATCCATTTCTTTCCCAAGAGGTGGGCGTACACGGACTGCGACACGGATCTGTCCCTAAAGCAAGAACTCTCGTTAACTGATGCACGAAATGACCGAAAAAAAATTAGTGGAAACACTTAGTAAAGATAGAGGAGATATTGGCAGGGAACGGGGCACGCAGAGATGATATAGAGAGGAACGCTGTCATAAGAAAAACTAATGAATGAAGACTCATAGGATAACAGTACTAAATGAAAACCAAATGTGGCTCTACAGAAAGAAGTTTACGAATATTGTCAGAAACCTCTTGCCCACCTAAGTAGCAAACTAGATATGTCCGTTTCTCTGCGTAAGCTTCCTAGACCCCTAATACTTTTGCCCAAAATCTGTAACATTTCACCTTCAAATCCACCACTGCGTTGTGCAACAAACGCATCTGCTCATCCTTTTCGCGAAGTTCGTCGCGCTTTGCAGACAGTTGGGACATCAGCTTTCCGATGTTCTCCAGTTGTTCTTTGAGTTCACTCTCCAGTCGTTCATTCGTTGCCTCCATTGTTGCAGACTTCGATTTCTCTGCATCCAGGGCCAACTGCACCGTGCTGAGCTGTGCATCCTTCAGCGATATCGTTTGTCGATAACATTCAATGGAGCTCTAAAAGCGAAAGAACACAAATACTCGGATTCATAGGTGATTAGAAGGAACTACAAATACTCAAGAAAACATTTTACCACCTGCAATGTCTCCAAGTTTTGGTCTTTCAGGGAGATTTGACTCTGAAAAAGGAACAATATTAGACAGAGTTCATTGAATAGTATTGAACAGAACATCCGTACCTTTAGAAGATCTTTCTCAGCAGTGATCTTAGCTAGTTCTCCTTCCGCAGAGGCCAACTTAGCTCGAAGTTCAACTACCTCAGCACTTTCTCGGGATGCTGATGAAGAACGCCGACCTGAGCGTTGTTTTACAGCGTTTTCTGCGCATGAATAATGCAAACTAAGTTGTGGGTTGTATACGTTAGAAGCATGTGGGTTGTATACGTTAGAAGCAAAGTTCACAACAAATCTGTGTATACAAAAATTCAAGCTAGCCCCACAAAGCTTCTTCCCTGTTCATTCTATTCCTTCGAATCTGGGCGGGGTATTACAGTTTGGGGTAAAATCCAGGATAACACAGGCAAATTAACGACAGGGCAGCCAAATTCCGGATCCAGCCATTTTTTTATTTAGCCGTGAGAGAAAAAACACTGCGGGTATATACTCCTTCCCGTAGGCCTTTGTCGGATGTAAAGCTGTTTGTCCGTAAAGGAGTGTGGCTTCTTAACACCTGCGCGGGTCAAGAGGGCAAATCTCAAAAACAGCTCCATAGTGGAACTGCTCAGCCAAAAATTCGGGATAAACAGCTTCGTAGTAGATATGTTTGTCCGAAATGAGTTGGAAATCCAAATGGTAAATTTTGTAGGATCACGATTTTCGAAAGGTATCATTTCTTGCCATAGTAGGAAATTGTCGGGGAAATTTTTGTCTTGCATAATTCCACAACGAACTCATAATCCTACACAGTGATAGAAATTAGATGACCACATCACTTCTTCTATAGAGGGATGCTCCCTTTTCATTTTTCAGACGAAATAGTGAAGTACAGCGGTTTTTGGAACGTAGTGGGCATGTGGCTGTTTATATGGTAAGATGATGCATTGATGTGCACAGCCCCGAATACGGTCGGATCAGATGTCCTCCCCGAGATTGCCATTAAGTTTCTGTCCCTCCCCGTCAGGGTAATCAACTTGGATCCTTTACCTTGAGGTTAATTTAACAACGAAAAGGAAAGAGGTTCGGAAAAAGAACTAACTAGTGGAGGCTGTTGATGTGCTTGGAATGTTTGCGCGTGTAGCTCCTGTCAATGATATAACATTTCTTCGAGAAGCAGATGAGGCAGTCGTCTGAAGATATCGTGGGAGTGCACCTGGAGCCGCTAACGTCGCCCTGCCTGTTCTCATACTGTTCGGTAGCGGTTTAGAAACTGAAATCTTCTCTTACAAGTAGCGTGTACGTGAAAATTTGTCTGGAAAAACCTACAACCTGAATACTGTGAAGTGACAGGAGCAATGGCAGCTCGTTTTGCTGGCGTAGCTGATGGTAACGTCCTACTGAAGTGTTCTATGCTTTTCGTTTTAGATTTCGAGCAGCCTGCACAGTGGCGGATACCGGTACACGAGCTGAAACTGTTCAAGGTGAGCAGAGCAGACGGAGAAACAATAATTAAGTGCAACTAGCTAAAAAGCACCTTTTGCCGGTGTTATACGAGGAATATTGGAACGCGAAGTGCCAAAGACTTTCGGCCTTGGAGATGCATGATCGCCTTCCATGATATCCGCAAAGTAAGTCCGGAATGACGCGATCGCTCAACTAAAAAGAGAAGTAAGCGAAAAAGAACTCGAAAATGTCGGGAAGGAGGGGAGATTGGGTCTCCGCCGCTTAGGGGAACCGGACGAAAAGTAAAAATATTAACTCAAATGCCAAACAATTCGTAATAAACAATTTAAAATAGACTTGATGCGTCCCAGAGTTCAAAAAGGATGAGTTGCAACATGAAATGAATGAGTGTTTTCGTCCACAGTCACTCTCTTCCCTCAATATAAAATTTGCTTCCAATCCAATCTTCTTCCATTTCAGAACCAGCAATGAAAATCGTCTTTTCGTATCATTTGACGAAATTCATCTTCATTTTCATTTGAACCATCACGCCCTGGCATCAAATCAGGTCCGATAATGAGAAGACAGGAAAACTTGTGAAATCCTCGAGATATTTGAACACTAATAGGAACTAGAAACAAATGCGTTACTATTAACTGGCTGATGTATATCAAATGCATTTTCAGATCATAAAATCACAAACTCATTGCGCAAAACAACTAATCCTTAAGGAGGAAGAACACCCGAACCTAAAGTTTTCACTTTCGCGCGCGCTGCAAGTGCATGACGTGATTACGGAGACTGCTCAATCTTCGACATACAGTAATCAATTATTGCGCACAGAGTGTCCCCGACGATCGGGACGACCGTCTGTGGTCGCCAGTAGCCGTGCGATCCTACCGATCTGTTTGAGGCACCCATTTGATTTGTTCGCCGGTGAATTTTTCAGAAAATCGTAGAGTTCTCTGTAGAGGTGTACGTGGACGTAGTTCAGAACCACTACTGGGTCGATCTGTATTTCGGACACTGTTTAGAAGCAGACACAGCCACTGCACAGTCACATGGAGTCATTCCTCCATCGAATATCAGAATGGATACTTCAGAATACCCTAATTTTACGGGTTTCATTGACATGGTAATGTCATTTCTTACCTTCCATATGTCGGGAGAAAGCCCATCCCAGCAACATATGGTTGTTGGGTTGAGTCACACCAGCGGCCAGATAATGTCGACAGAGCGGCAACAGCACTCGGCTGCTATCTTCTAGGCGGCCCCTTCCCATTCCCCTGCTATGTAGTAATCATATATGTATATGTAGAGAAATTCCGTTTGGACAACTTTGCCTGGCTGCCCTATCATTGATTTCCATGTTTTGTCACGATTTGAACGAGCTGCAAATGGTAACGGCTAGTGTGGGTATATAAACGGAGAAGAAGGGTAGGTATCATTCACATGCAAGGAAGAGGAACCGACGGGGATGTAGCGTGAACAAGCTTACACAGCATTTTAGCAGCAAGCAGGTTCCAGCGCCTGGAGGGTGCCGTTTTACCCACTACTAAACGCCTGCGCACTCCTTCTGTGGCGGAGCCAAGTGCTGGGAAGAGAAGAGATATCTCGAAATTCGGGGATCCTTTGCAGAGATTTAAGTGATTGCTTCAAGGTGGCTTCATTTCGGAGGACATGTTCAACCGCTCAAGTCGTCAGTCGATGCTCAGATGAAGGATTAACATGTATCCACCATAACAAATGTGAATGATAAGACGGGCAGCCAGGCGAAGTTGTCCAAACGGCTTATCTCATCTTACTTCTTATTAATTGGCACTTCATGTGTGTGTGTGTGTGTGTGTGTGTGTGTGTGTGTGTGTGTGT
>KN729861.1:2997-15758 GCA_000816745.1 Ancylostoma duodenale | reverse complement strand
CAATAGAAACAACGAATTTGAAAAAAAAAAAAAACTGGAACGGGTGGTGTACCTTGGACGAGAATGGGGCGATGTCGCTGTTTTACGATCGGTGCAATCAAACTACTCTCGCAACCTGTCATTTTCAAGAAAAAGGGATACAGAATTGTCTGTTATGGGGGCAATTTATACTATCACAGATGCGTGCTTCTAATTTCGACTGACGCACACAACCATCTAAGGAGGCTTTTACAGGATTCTATATGAATACAGGTCAACGCAGTATCCGTATCCTGAGTGAAAATGCCACATTGCATTTCACCCGCGTCTGAGCTGCGTATAAACGCAGGCGCGTCGAACGCATGCATCTAGTATAAAATGCTCTATAGCGTGTAGATAAGTACTCTCACCCTTGGAGTGGTTCCAAGTTCAGCAGGATGGGAGCAATTTTGCAACAGTGGTGGATCCTCGCCAGCATTGATAGAATCAGAGCGATTATTCCTGAAAGAAATCGATCCTTGAAAAGCGGCAAAGCAATGCACATATTAGACTTTTTGGTATTGAAATTTCACTCTCAGAATTGTGCCATTGTGGTTGGGTTCTGCCACTTACCGTTTAACAGCAGTTTGGGGTAAAATTTGAAAAAGAAGGTGTGAGTCAGAATAACAGGGGTTTAAGTTTGATTTCGGGCAGGTAAAGTTGAAATTTTCACAAAACCGGACACGTGAACCTGTATGCATCGCTGAGATTACCCAGGTAAACGTTTTGTCGTCCGTGTTACCGGTGGGTAATTTTGTGGGCTGTCACGCTTACCCTGGATTATTTCAGTAGTTCATGCGGCCCATGGCTGTGCGATACACACGGCAGTACCCATGGTGAACGTGTTGACGGCCTTGTTAATGGTGGGTAATTTTGCGGTATCAACAAGTCTATCCTAGGTAACTTCAGTAGCGCATGCTTCCCATGGCTGCGTCAAAAACGATTGCCGCAGATATTTCAGGACTCAATTCCTCGTTTCTCTTTTTGTTTTTTTTTAAATTCTGTCCTGAGGTTCATCCGGAAATCACCAGCACACTTCTTTGATTCCATGGACTTCAGAACCGTGTGCCTTTACAACTTGTCCAGTTTTCATAATTTTTCAAAAAAAAATGTACAGCACTATGTGTTTTACCCTTGGTGGTCTAACACTCTCCTTTTACCAGCTTCTGGTAACCCTGAGTCACCTTAACCTCATCTCTAGCTCGACAGCAAAACTCAAAGCAACATGATTCTCAACCTTTTCCTCAGACGATATCCGAGCCTGTCATGCGCGTTTACGTAGTAACCACGGCCATGACGATGTCGATTCAGGCGAGTGATCCCGTGTGAAGTGGCCATAATAGAGCCCTGTAGCACGGCCGTATTCATATTGATTGCTTAGATGGTTTAGGACTGGATCGATAAATCAATAGTGATTGGATTTGTCACGTTCGTAGTGGGTGAGCGACACAGCGCTTTGCGTTGAACTCTCGTTTTTTCATTGACGACGGCCAGGCAAAGGTTTTTCGTTCGCTGAAATGGTGTTTTTCGTGAGCGAATCGAGTAACGGGTTACTGTAGGTGGCTATGGGTCCCGTATGGAGTTCAGGATGACATACCGGAGTTCGAATTGTTCGTTCGAGTATTCGAATAGATGAGCTATGAGTTTCCTCTGAACCGGGTTTTCAATGAGACAAATATAACAGCAACCCAATTTTTTTAATTCCCCGAGTGATCTGGATTTTTGAGGAACAACACTTTCGAACTATTCGAATACTCGTTCGAATACCATTATGTATTTTCTAGTAAGAAAACTTGGATTTCAGCTATGAAAAGAAGAACTTCGGAAAATGAAAAAGCGAGAGAAAATGGAGGCAACTCGATGGAAAAAAGACAAAACTTGGAGGATTTCTACTTAGTCCTGCGGAAATTCCAGTTAAGGATCGATCAACGGGTTCAAAAGTCTGGAAAACCGCGAATCATGACAGGTGAAAAAAGAGTAAAATGACTTGTAGAGTGACATAAAGGGAAACAAGGAATAAAGAAATAAAAAAAAACCTTAAATTCTTATTTCATGAGGGGCAGTAGTCTGCTTTATCACTTAGGACTGAGTTGAGAGTGAAGAGATATGTAGTAGAACGAATATTCGATGTCGATTAACTCGAAAATTTGAAATTTCGGAAAAAAAGGAAGAAGAGAGGCACTAAACGAGGAATGAAAAGAGTTGTAAAGTTATCTTCTCCTTGAATATTCGAATTTTTCAACCCTAAACATATCAGATCCTGAAGCGATGAAGGAAGTGGAAGCACAGCTTATCACTTTACTAATAGAGTTCTTTGAATCAAGGATAGATCCGAGGATAATTTTCCAGAAATCAACATAAAGGGCAGTGCGCGGAAACTTCCAGGAAACCTGCACTAGCGCCCGAACTAGTGAGATGAGATATCTATGCGGATTATGTGATGTGCTGGAAGCAGACTGCTCGTTACCTAGACTCCTTCCCTGGTCATTGATCACTGGATAAGTAGGTCATTTTTCATTTCCTCGTATGCTGTTCTTGTGCAGGTGCGATAATTACACAGCTACGAGAGGTAGAATGGGTGTCACGGAGGACAAAACATATGTTGTGAAGATTGTTGTGAGGATTAATTGTGCTCTGACGGTTTTCATGGTGGAGGAAAATACACGTAGTCATAAAATAGAGAATCTCACACCAAAAGGAGTCGAAAGTCAAAGAACTTTTAAGTTTTTTATGTTAATGGATTCGTCAAGAAACGCTGATCACAAAGATATACAACATTCCACATTAAAATGCAAAAGAACCCTCTTTGAAGTCCAATGTTTTCGAGTAAGTTGGAGGGGGGGGGGGGTTGGTCCGTATGATCTTGTACTCCTGCCTGTGTCCTGTTCAGCATGTTCAGCGTTATCGATCGACAGAACACGACGCAGCAGCTATCGATCGACGGCACGGAACATGTTGAACACGATTGAACACGTTGGAATAGTGCGACTACCAGCGAGACAACAGAGTGCCAGGACACTGGGCAAGAGTTGAGCATCGCTATTTCAAGAATGCTACAACCAATCCTACAAAGCGCCAATTTACGCCTTTTGAAAAGTGCCTTTTCGAGCTGCGAATCGCCCCTTTGTTGTTCTTTCGTACTGAATGAGAAGCATATCAACGCATCACATCGCCAGTGGAGTTTCCTAGACTCAGCAAGAGGGTTTTTGAAGGATGTACATTGGCGCCTCGTTGGCTAATATTTCACTTGGATAAAAAGTAAGCACCAGATGTTACTAGATACAATTTTTCATGTGTAGATATTCGAGAAATACCACAGCGAAAGAGTTATACTTAGGACCGAATAAAAATCGAATAACTCGATTTATTTTTAATTATTCATTCAGAATTAGATCCGAAGAACCCAAATATTCAAAAAAGAAATGGACCAAAATGCCTCCTTACTATTCCTGAAGGATTGTATTGCTCAAGCTTTTTCAAACATCCGAATAATTTTTGAATTTTGATTAAATCGATAGCTATGTAATGCATTATTCAATTAAATCTACAGAAGGAATCTACGGTAAAATAGCTGCAAAAGGCCCATATTGAAGTCTCATGGATAGAATGTGGAAAATATTCGCCAGGAAACGTCATGCGAAGTGAAATACATCGAATCTTGCCCCGTTTATGTCGGAGTGCACGTCGTGCAGCATGGGATTTTGCCACCAAAAATGAAGGGGATCAATAGTGAATAGGAGTGGTGATATCAGCGCAATGCGCGGAGGCGCAGACAATTAGGGCGTGGCGTCGCGAGGTGGTGCGAGGCGTGTGAGCGGGTCCACTCAACTGAAATCAGAATACGGTCTTAACGATTTTTTCCTAACAGGAAGATAGATGCCATGATTCAATGAATGATGAAAAGGGGTGACTTTGAGGATGAAAGTATGGAATCCAGACTTTTTCTGGAGAATCTTACTTGCTTCCTAGCGATATGAGCTATTCATGACCTTAGGTTGAAGAATTTTCATTACAACCTCGTGCAAGCTAGGCAAACTGACATGGGAACGATCCAGGAAGTGCACCCTCACGTGATTTTCCAGAACATCCTGTTTTCGGGGGAGTAACGCGCGCGATTTAACTAATGCACCCTTCTTAAATTACACACCTACGACCACCTAACGCAACATCATCCAATAAACTCTTTGAAGTATGTCAAGTTCCGTGTTTCCTAAGCCTTAGGAGATTATACGCTTCAACTGTTGCTTCAAAATGACGTCATTGAAAAGCATGAAATTCCCGTCCTCGAAAGCAAAGCACTCAAGAAAAAAACGCTTCTTTCACACTCCTTAGCCAGCATAGGATAAGTTGATTTTCCCAATATTCCCCATTTAAGCCATGTAGACAGAGAGAAAAGAGGTTTATCAAAGTGCGACGATTCATGGTAGTAGCTAGGGCTACAGATCCACAGAGTTTTTAGATGATTGTGGGCACCAATGTGGGAGTCAAGTGCTGTAGAACTCAAGCAGTTGTTCTATTGGGTTGGGCAATAAGTTCGTGCGGTTTTTTTTTTCAACTCGAATTATTACGAGGATCTGATCCAACTCCTATAGCGTATTATAGGTTATCTTGTAGCTCTTGTTTTGCTCTTTACAAATATTATAACAGATTTCCCCAATTCCCGCTACATCTCATTTTCTGTCGCATGAAATGTGACCCTCCAATTTGACAAGAACGTACATCTCCGACACCTCAAACTGTTCCACAACAATAGTGGAACAAACGTAAGTCAAGCTGCTGGGTGCGTTAACAGCGTTTAAGTGGAAGCGATTACTGTTGAAGGCACAACGCAAAAGTGGATGTCTGCTCCAGAGAGGTCGATTTTGGGCTGAAGGATGTACCTTGTTCGTTAAGCATAGCTCCTAGAGTTATGAGATGACTTTTCGCAAGGGCTTGCTCTAGATGTGAAGAAGAAGTACTGTGGATATTAACTTTCACAAAAACCTGAGTTCAACTCGTCCACTTCGTGGAAATACATTGAATGCTCAAAAAAAAAACAGCACAAACTTACTGCTCAACCTAATATTTGTCTTAGGTACGGGCGCAGCAGATGAAAGAAGCAGAAACTTGACTTCAAAAACTCTAAAATTTCCGATAGTTGGACGCCCACCCATTTACTTACTCTTTGAAGTCAGAGATCTACAATTAATTAGGAATAGAGTTGTCTAGTAATCGGCCAAAAATGCGACAATACAGTAATTCCGAATTCAATCGAAATTCTCTAAGCCTTCTAGACTGAGCGATCGATAAAAAGATTGGAAGATTACTCGCAACGAAAAAAAGCATCCGCAGCGATAATTTCACCAGCTCTTGAATAAGTTACTCCGATAAAATTAAAACATGAGATTGTCAAATAAGTTCATGCGCTTTTTTCTCCAATTTTGAATTTTTTGTGAGTGGCAAAGGGTTCGGTGGACGGTGGAGGCAGTGGTTACACACGTATCAAGAGCGACCAGACTAACTCGTCCATTGTAGGTGAGCTCCGCCTGTTGTAGTTGAGCTCCGCCCACTCGATTTTTTGTGAGGCGGCTAAGGGCAGCCTGGGACAATCTTGAGTGGTATTGTCAGCTGCAACGTACTCTTTGCAGAAGACGAGGACGTCTTGAGTCACATCAATCGATACTGGCGAAGTATGAAGCAATGAAGGTGTTGGGAATGATCTCTTGCTCTTACATCCAAGGAGTTTCATCTCTAATGACTGCAGCTCTGGAGAAGCTAGTCTAATCGGAGAGGGAAAAGGCCACAAGAGTGTGAGAACATTTACATCGTTCGCGAATAAACTGTGTATATGTATACTTCTGGTGAAACAGGGAAAATTGCAGGGAAAATAACTGATTTGAGAGAAAGAACGCGCGAACTTATTTGGCAATCTAATACAACGTATTAAAGCTACATTTTTATTCGCATAAAATTATTTATGTACATATTACTCTCTGAGTGAGAAGTAAGCATATAGTAAGTGTAAATAAACATTTATGAATGAAGTATAGCAAAGCGTAATATGTATATTTAGTAGCTATCGCATCGTTATTGGAATGCTCGAAAAATCTTACACCAACATTTATTTTTCGATCAGGGGTTTCTTGGTCTTGATTTGAAATTCTTTGAAAATAGAATGTGGTAGAATGATCCACTACTTCGTGACCAAAAAATTTGGCAGACCAGGTCTAATCCATGAACAAATACTACGATTGTTCGAAATAAGTGCAAAATTTGGTGTAGGACTCGCGGACCAACCTAATACATCGAAATAAGTTTTATAATACATAATAATACATTAGTATGAATCTCTGAAAAAAAAACTATAGCAGGTCATAACGGGACTCCGTCCCTCTCCCATGAATGAGATCAAACAAATTGTCTACATCTGACATGACGGTGCCGAGGCTATCCAGAAAAACATTCATAACGTCAATGGACACTAGAAAAACGCGCTAATGATGTCGCTTGAATAGACACGTTCTAGACGACTTCAATATGATGAAAATTGAAAACACACGTAATGAAGGCTACGATGGCGGAATGCCGTCACGAAGCCACAGAAACGGTGATACGGCTCGTCTCCCTGGAGCCACGCATCAGAGCGAAAAGGTTTGTTTTGCCGTATCAAATAACCCGCTAATTAGATGCTATTCAGCAATGGTGTTATGAAGCACAACGAGTGATCTTTGGAAACGATGACAATCTGCAAATTCTCTTTTTCTAATTTCTTACGTCAAAATTTCAATTCTAGACGACATATGACCATGTGTGTTCGAAAAGTTTTCTCATAGGGTTAAATTCTTTCAATTTTCAGACCAGTCCAGAGTATCTATCAGTGATTATTGGAAATGAATATAGTATGACGTCTACATTGTGTTTTTTAAGAGTTTATTCTCTTTTGATCCCTCAATTTTCTTTTTTATGCTCAGAACATTTCCAAGACTGAGTCAGAGTAGTAAAAGAGTGTAGAAATGGTGGATAAATAATAAACATTGTGCCATATTCCCTAAGATATGTACAGAGAAAATGTGGTGATAAGAGGCTCCTTGAACGTAAACCGGACGCTATGACCGAGAAAACGTAGGGAGGATAGCATGAGGAGATTAAGGAAGCCAGCAAATTTGCGTCAGCTAAGACCTTTGTATTTCTGACTTATTAAAAACTACGTCATATCTAATGACGCTATGTACTGCGAAACCCGTAGGAGATAAACTTTAAAGGGATTCTCTGCAGAAATCCTGCCTTTCCCGTTGATCAACTTGAATACTAGTGAAACTACATCTCTTTATTCGCATCCAATTATTGATGTGAATATTCCTCTCTGAATGAAAGAGTGAGCATATAGTAAGTGTAAATAAAAATTTATCATTGAACTATAGCAAAACATGATTTACTGTGCCCTATGTTTTCAATGAGGGTCATATGAGGGTGTATTGAAAAGCCTAGGAAACGACCACCAAGAGGTTTCCCCTTCCCAAAATGTTTATATCATTGTGTTGACAATCCTTTCATACGAAATGACTGTAGATAGCAAGTCAAACTGATGAATCGTCTTGGAGATATCCTCAGCCAAAAATCTGCCAAGAAAAATTGAAAAAATTGAGCCTTTTAGCTTTCCTTGCTGCGCAAATCATTGTCGGCTACCAAGAACATTGCGCTGCCTTACAAAATTATTTAGGACTAAGGAAATTAACTAAGTCGGTTTTAAATCAAACAACCACTCATAGATATATAGAGAGAATTTTCATGCAAGCATAAGCCTGCTTCAAGGAGTAGTGTATCACAGCACATAATAGTGATATGTACTCAGAATGAGGTATGGGGCCTTTTCCTTAGGGCTCTTCCGAGAACTGATTGCGAGACCAGCCTACCTGTCTACTAATATACAAAAGTGACGTAGCATGAACAGCGTAATAAGTTGAATTCAAAGCCTAGGTACAGCTCTCCCTACTTGCTGCCATCCTTCCTGAATTATCGCTAAAAGGGGGAACTCTTCCTTCGACTTACTACGCAGTTGAGGCTGTGTTCCTGCTGCGCACCATTCAGAATAGGTGCAAAAGAAATACACACAAGTGCCTAACAGAGCGGATCAAGGTAAAACCTCCACGGTCTCAGTCTTCACCTAATAAGACCTTACCTATGTGCACTATTTTTGCCATGGTGACCTAAAAATTCCTGCAGCGCAGCTAGCTAGACGTTCTTATGTGTTATGCGGACGAGAGGGCAACATACTGAGCTACTGAGACAAGGGTCAAAGGTGGGGATCCCGGAAATGCTCCTTGCTTCGCATTCTCGTTTTCTCCTTCTCTCACATCCGCACTTTTAAGAGAACCCTCAAACCCAGAGGCGGGATTCAAGAATGCCCACAAAACGAAATTAGGGACTTGATTCGTGAAACGCTAACCACGCAAATCATCGAAGGTTATCGTTATTGGTAACCTCCAAGAGTACTGTGCAGAAGCCGGCAGTGAAAGCTGGTTTGCCGGTACGGTTTCGCTTGGTTGTGCCTTAATGTATCCTGGCTTGGTCAAAAAGCCAATTGCCATTTTCTGCACTCTTGAACATTGCAGATTTCATAGGGTTAACCGCTCATTTGTAGATATTCTTAGCTCATATTCGTGCGCAGAAATAAAATAAAAACATGAAAAAAGCTTCTGGGAATGCTGCAAGGGTATATAGCGCTGTCACATGTGCAAGACCGTCAAGAGCCCAATAGCACAAAACTGCTGCCATTTACTTTAAAATTAATTCGATTATGTGTGCAGGAGAAAGAAAAGAAGAAGAAAGGAGAATTGACAAAAATGGAGCAACACTGGCCGAGAGACTATGGTACATGCATAAATCTCCTGGAATTCTTCTAAACAAGCCTGATACTTGTGCATAACATACTGCTGTACATGAGAATCTTATTATAGGAACTGAAACCGGAGCTGCGCCTTTCTGACGAAGTGAACTTGGAAAGTAAGACTTTTCCTGGAAGTTCTCGGATTACAACATCCTACTCCCACGATTGTATTGCTTACAGCATCCAACGAAAAGCTATGTTGTTTGCTTGCCATACATTTTGAAAAATAATTAATGTTAGATGGGACCTTTAGAACAGGGCAACCATTATGACCGAAAAGAGGGAACTGGGTCGAATTTCTCGTGTTCAGCGAGATTCGCGTGATTGATTTCTCACATTTTTATGGAATCTTCGATTTTTTCCGGTATTCTGGTAGGAATTGCAAAAATGGGTGCGATTTTTGGTATGCAGTGGCTCTGCAAAAAAAAAGAGAAAAAAGAAAACATTCAGGATGGGAATCTTAGCAAATATTCATTCAAAAATTATAGGAGAAAAGTCCGGAAAACTTTCAGAATATCTATAAGCTTCAAATTTCAGCAAACGTGCCTGAACGAGACCGATTCAACCCTTTCGAATGAGGATCTGAGCTCACGAATAATATTTTCTGCACGGTAAAAAGTTCGATAGTGAAGAAACTGTATGGAGTCAGACTGGTCATGACTGTTTTACTTCTTAGAAAGTTACGAGAGAGCGGGGATTTGAGAACGAGAATGCCTTGCACAAGTCCTTTTGCAAGGATTACGAGTAGTATTGTCGCAGTAAATGTTGTAAAACGACGTCAATAGTTTTGTAGCGATGTTTTTGCAGTCGGCTAATTTGTAGAGCTCTGCTAACGTCATCAAAGCTTCATAGCAAATTTCTGCAGCCACAATGGAATTGAATACGCTTCCGTGTCTTCACCACTACAAATCCCCAGGACAAATCGTTAATCCTGTCCCAATTAGTTCCGTTTTATTTTTTTTTGGTTTAATTTTTCAAATCTCGGCATAAGTGTCTTACGTTATGGACATCAAGTGATCTATCCAGTGAAGTTTCACTAGATTCTGATGGAATATATGTACATCTGCAGTGCCTGCAGTATGTCCACAGTAATCCACAGTAACCTCACACTACTGCACAACGGCACGAAGTAGATGTTATTTTCGAGTTCAGAACTTGAAATAAGTCATACGGAAGTACTGCAAAAATTTCAATAAGGTAAGAGAATTAAAACAGACACGTATGACCCAATGCTGGATCATATTGTCCGTTTTGTGGTAATGGTTTTTCTCCATGATTTCCTTTGAGAGTCTTCCTTAAGCTTTCAGAAAACGAAAGAAATGCAGAACGTAAACTAATGTAAATTCCATTTATGAGGGAAGCAACCAATTCCGCCCTGTAAAGATCTGTAATATAAATTACGAACTTGTAGGCTAAAAGTGCTCTAATTATACAAACTACGCCTCGTATAATGTACCACGTAGAGTTTTAATAACTTTGTTGCGAATAACCGGAAAAAAAGATTGCTCGTGGCTATTGCCATTAATTAAAAAGATACTTGCAGAAAAGGGTTCCTACAAAGCTCTGTTGGTACGTTCTGGAAGGAAGTGCTAAAATTTTCCATAAAGAAGGATCCTCGAATGGAAACAGAAGGTCAACTATGTAGGTGAATGTACACATAACAGTTGGCAGATCTCCAAAAACTATGGCACACTAGGAACACATAGGCTAGTATTCCCTTTGTACATGCGTTTTCTGAGGTCGAATAAAGGCAGTAAATTTTCGGGCAGCTTTCTAGAGCTTTGGCGAGATGCGTCGTTGAATAATCGTTATGTGTTCCAACTCCCAGAGGTTAGGTCTTGCCCGAGACCATCACAAAAACTACGTCTTAATAGTCCAAATATTTCGATAGTGTCATAAGTGCAACAAGGAGATGTGGTACTGTAAGTACTCAAGAAAAAGAGAGCAAGAAGTAAAGTTACTCCAGGGAGAAGTAGAAATTTTGGAATTCCAGAGTCCTTGTCTAATAAGGAAACGTCATATACGTCATCGTATACGTCATGTAAGTAGGTAGTTGGATAAACACGCTCTAATGGATATGTTTACCAGCAGAGTGGATGAAGACTGCTAGGAATGAATAACTAGTTGTTGTGCTTCCTTCTTAGAGGTGGATATGAATTCAAAAATTGCGGTTCTTCGAGAAAAAAGAATTTTCCAGAAGACTTTTAAAAAATAAAAGCTAATGGTTTTACATCAAGAAAACAAACACAGAGGAAGTAGGAGATAATTGGCTTCCTAGCCTAACCAGAAGTCCTTTCTGTGAATATATTGGTAACATCCATCTTACAGGAGGAATGTTCCAAGCCTTTGGTATATTCTGACAGCAATTTCCAGAAATTTCCAGGGATTTGTGGAGATGTAAGTGAAAAGGAAAGAAATGGTACTGTAAACAAATAATGGGAAGTTGACTACAAGTAAATGATTCTAGAAGAAATATAATTCCTGAATACCCAGGGAGTTGAATGATGAAGATCTGGTAGAGAAAAGGGTTTAATACTCTCCCTATTATTGGAAAAGGACGACAGTATGATATTTTTACCTAATTTGTCCTATTTACAAGACTGGATTACTGTTTAACCACCATTGTACGTTACGGTGTTGATGTCGAGACTTCCCAAAAAAAAATAATAAACGGCATCAGTGAGGTAGAAGTGGCGCAATTCTCATTCCAAAATCATCCGCCTACAATGGATTTACGGCCACATGGCCATCGAGGAACTTCCCAAGATCCCTAGAAAGCTGTAAAAGAAAGCCATGGTAACGTCCACAAAATCAGAAAATTTTCCTTGGATTCATGTGATTTGAGGAACGCGCGGAATCCTCGTAAAGAAGATTCTTCAGTAATTACGGATATCAAAAAATCAGAAAAAAAACTAAGGAAGCGTTGATAAGTATAAGAATATTTTTTACGAGAAGCACAGCAACCCTGGCCATGGAACCAAGCAGAAAAGCCAATCGTCGACACTACAAACAATGCATTTCCGGATTGAAGATAGACTGCCATGTTTCTGGAAGTGCAATTACGTCAAGTGAAGTTGAAAAGCTTGCTGGCTGGGCAGGTTTTTGCCGTCTTTCTCTATGCATGGTGATGGCAGAGCTTTTGTCAATAATTTTGATTGCGCAGCACTTTGCAAGCGACTTATGCAAGATTGGCGGGGCAAGATATCAAGTGACTAGAGCGCAGGGAACTAGCGCCTAGCAATGTTTATTTTTTTTCGTGGATTCTTAACGGGTTGGGCAGCCTGGGAAACGCCTAAGGCTTCGAAAGAGAGCATTGTTAGGGAAATAATCTGAAGATTTTGTTGACATAAAGCATAGATAGACATGAAGAGTATCCAATGTTTGGATTGCAGCGTTCCTTATCCTGTCGATTTATCGGCTCAAAAAACAATTCCATGGAGAATCGAGGGCGAAAAGCAGGAAAACGGCCATCCTTCATCCTGTCATCCAGGAAAGCTACTCGAAACCGCTGAAGACAGTTCAAGGATGGTCTTTAATGCCCGAAGCACCAGACAGTTCTTTTTATTTCATGAAAATCCCTAGACGACGTCTGGTAGATGGTATGGGCGATTATGGCTTTTTGCAGTCACTTCCGACAAAATCGCTTTACCATCTATGTCTAGCATAGCTTTACTTTACTTCTTTTTTCCTTGGTTAGGACGCATGATGAAAAAAAAATCGCGGTTTGTATTCGATATCACTCTTCATTAATTCATAAGAAACATAAGCCTCACTATTCTGGATTTTATTTTCCATCTAAGTTTTGTTAAAAGTGCTCACAGTCACTTGTTTGTCATGTCAAAAATGGGTAAATGAACGATGGACACAATGGATGAAT
>KN729860.1:1063-12853 GCA_000816745.1 Ancylostoma duodenale | reverse complement strand
ATCGTTATGAATAAAACATTGCAGAAACGACACCGCACCTATCATTGCGCTAGGACAATTTGGACGGTTGGCGCACAACTCGTACCTCAGCCGAAAGTTACTCGGACTATCGCCATCGTCACCTCTTCTACCGACACAACTCTGCACCTATTATTGCAGTTGTTTACTCGTCTTTAAGTGTCCTCTTTCTGGGTGGGCGGTGTTTGTCCGTTGAGGGCGTGGCCTGGTTCGACTAATTACTTGATCAACGGGTGAGTAGCTGCTTACTCTACCAACAGAAACCTGCATCTCTGAGTAAAGTGCCACATTATGGGATGAACCGCAGCATTGTTCGACGAAGCGCTACAGTAGCTTTTCAGCTGCTGCACTGCGTAAGAAATCATCAGTTCACGAAGCTCGGTAAAGCTTCTTATCTGTCGGATAATTTGGTACTTTCCAGAATTAACGTCCGTAATGATGGCATTGATGACGAGGTGTGATTTAGCCCGAGGTATTGCATGTGATTAGGTAGCCGGGGACTCACTGAGCAGTTTCTTCTGAAGGGTGTCGCTATGTCGCTACTGATGCAATTCTGCTCAATCGTATAATCCTTCTCAGAAAGATAGACGGATTCCGTGAGTGCAGAAACACAATAGGACCCGAATGATGAATGCGGAAGGATGTGGAGCGTCATACCTGAGAGGGCGGCGGGGAAAAGCTCTATGATTGGTCAATTCACGAAACCCACCAATCGGGGACCTCCATGGCACCGCCCTTTCCAGGTACAACGCTCCACACCCGATGCGGAGAGAGCATGTTTCAAGTGAGAGGGTCGAGTAGGTCCCACCACGATTCTGACGGGTGACATATGATGGATCCAGCTATATTTCTTCCTGTAAGAGTATTTTCTATTCATTCTGGTACTATTATTACTCTACTGTGCATCGCACTTTACTATAGCAATGTGTTACAGGTGCATGATTCCTTGGTAATGTCTCCTCCTCCTCTGTTTGTGGGACAGAGCTAATATCAGCTTGTTGCGAAAATAATTGCCGTTTTGAGGTATGCAAAAATGAATTTTTTTCTTACCTAATTCAAGAAACTTCATTCGAACTTACGTCTTTTCCAAACGCTTCCTGAATATTCTGGCTAGCTCTTTTCTTTTTGAGGTAAATAATAAATAAATAATATACAGTATATATGTAGGTATAGTGTATAGTACATATAGTAATATATATAATACATTGGTAACATAATATGTAATATATCTATATATAAAACATAGAAACGCTCACGACACTTTTTTCAAAAATCTGGACCGCGCGCGTGGGCGCCAAATTCAAACGATAAGAATGCATCTGTGAGCAAGATGTTGAAGAAGGGGGCTCGGAAACATGGCACACCATCCGAATAGGGCAGAGGGCCTAGGACACTGTTCACCGGATAGTATCGACCCGGATATCGATTTATCGATCGATTTTATCGATTTTCCAACTTTGAGCAGCTTCGTCATCTCGTACAGCGGAATAATGAGGTGTTACAGGAGGTTATCGCTGCATTTGAAGAGAAGTAAGGTGTAGTGAATCCACACTTACTCGCTTCGTTTATGGATAAAAGTGCTCCCCAGAAAGGTAACATGTGGGGAAGTTTGCTCAAAGGCCTCGAACTAGAATTGTATTGTCATCCTAACAATACTATTAGGTTGTTGTGAAAATAATTGCCGTTTTGGGGTATGCTCGACTAAACTTTCCTCTTCTGCCTAATTTGAGCAACTTCAGTCCAACTTATATATCTTCTGGTAAGGCTTTTCTTGCTCTTTCGAATGCTTCTTGAATATTCTGGCTGGCTCCTTCCTGAGGATTTTTATGAAGTCTCGAAAAAATGATGAGCCGACGCGATTTTCGGGTGATTATGGTTAATGACTTCCAACTCGATCATTCTTCGTCGGAGGTTTGTGGTATTGCTGCTTTTGTTTTGGCTTAGAATCACCTTCCCAATGGGCAGTGAGCTATTCCATCGATAATTTTTCTTCCGTCGATTTTGATCCCCAAAGCAATCATGGTCGTGACTGCAGGTTGTTCCCTAACGATCAAGCGTTGAGAACAGTCGTGGGACCTAATCCCTGAATCCGACTATTCGAACATCCGAGGCAGGGACGGGTGCTCACTATACCACAGCTACAAAACATTTGACTTCAATCGACAGGGTAAGAAAGGTGCGGGATTGAACATCTCATGATCTGACTGATGACCAACGCCTCACCCGCTGTGACATCTTTTCTCACCCATTGCAGACCACGTGATGCACGTGGTGTATCACGACTTTTCGTCCGGATGTGGCCATGGTTTTATGTTGGAAATTGTACTATTTTTCGATGACACTTCTCCAGAACAACATTATTAATCAAATATAGTTAATAAGTTAAGTAAGGAGTTTGCGTTTGCAAGTGCTGTAAGGGTGCGATCCACTGTAGGCTTCTCCACCATACCCAGGCAGCCACAGTAGAGTCCTAGTATTAGGTTGTTCTTATTGATTTAGCCACACGAGGTTGATATCAACTTTATTCTCGGCTTACGTTTCGGCGAGATCGCCCTCTTCAGAGTCTTAAAGGGTGAAATCGGTTGCGATCTACCCGGACAAACGTCTTTCTACCCTACAGACAGAATTGTAAGCCTACTTTTGGATCACATGGTAAGAAGCGTAGGTGAATACCGTACCTCAGACCGTACCACTGGGTGGATAATAGCAGCCATTGTGAGCTAGAGTAGTGGGGTTAGTGCCTAGCTCAGATCAGAAGAGCAGCTTTAAGTACGGATAGAGTTGTCGCGTAATAGAGAGGCATTCTTGTTTGCGGTTCATCTTTGGATTCTTGGCATGGATCCAAAATCCTAGTAATTTCGAGCAGATGTTCAAAAAACCCTACCGCAGATATCCACAGCAGTGAACAGAAGCTGGTTTTTCCCTGGTCCTGCGTCCAACGCTAGGGCTCACACTTCAGGACCCACCCGACAAAAACTGACACTGGAAGACATCGATGTTCCCAATCACTGTCCTTATTCTTCAGATCATTCCCCTATTGTAGCCCTTTCTTCCGAGTTTCAGACGCAGTCGTGCGACAGCAGCAGCATTGTTAATCTGGAGCATGTTGAAACCGCCTTCCAAACGTTTGCAAATTCTTGCGAGCTTAGTTTTTGTTGCAGAAGCATGCAATCTTCACTATACTGTTGGGAAGGAATCCCCTAATCGAATGACGCTCAAATTGATGAATAAAGTTGTGTTTGAGCCGAGTTATGACACTTTGAACTGGAGTGTTCATTTCGACTATTAATTTCACAACAACCTATTACAATCTACGGGATGGCAGCGGAGACTTTGGCCAAAAATTCCACAAAAATTTCTCCAGGAAATTCCACGAAATGATTGGAGGCAATTCGTTGATTTTTTTGTGTGTGGTTTTTGTTGTGTGTAGCTGTTAACAGACGTGATCTCGGGCTTGTTTGAAATTTAAGTGGTAATTCTTGGAAACCATGTAAGTTTTGAACTTCTTTTAAGACTTAGTTTTACTAGGTGCTTCTAAGGCTCGCAAATTTTAACCAAAAACATTGATGTAACCTCTATAATTCTATAAGAATGAGACAGACGGTCTTGCTTTTTTATAAAATCCATAAATCAGGTGGTTTTTCTGGGAAAGGCTTGGTAGTGGATACTTTTCTGGATTGGATTTCCGAACACCATGGTGTCAGAGTGCGGCATCAGCTTACTCGTGAACATACCCAGTAGTTCGAAATGATTCCCTCACAGGTCCCCAGGAATGTTTTTTCGATTCAATGGATTTTTTTTTACATGCCCTCGGGTTTTTTAATCCCTCAGAGAAGTTTTAGGCTGGGGATTTCTGGACTGGTTCGCTGATCTTGTTGGTTATGGTGCTATAGAGCGCGATTTAAGGATATATATTATACAAGAAAATATATTCACTCAGAATAAAAATGTTCTTACTGCTTGAAAATATTATTTGTATTCAAAAACCCAAGGAACGCAAATGTTGAAGAGGGGCGCCGGGTGCAGGCCTAAGTGCAGGCCTCAGCAGCAGGCTCAGCGCTCGAGCACTTACTGTAAGCCGGATGTACTCTCACTCAGTAAACATCGCTGCATTCCTGGAAAGCACAGCCTTTCCTGCTAGCGGATTTCAACGGGATACTTCACGAATCGAGCAGAGCCCAACGCCAGTGTCTACGTAAATAGTGGATTTTCACGGATTACCGTACTCTAGCCGATATCCAAGGGTATTATTCAGCAATAAGACGTCAGAGAAGGATAAAAGCAATTCAAATAATTAATGTAAGCAGTACAGAAAGTAAACTGCGCCCAGGCATTTACGTAGTTCTGAGTAATGCTCCAAGTTAATGCTAGGATTAAACATAGGTTTAGGCTCTTCAGTACCATTTAGAAGGGATAACAACGATTTGATGACGGCATCTACCGGGAAAATCCTATTCTGGATCTTTCTAGGTGGAAATCCTCCCACAGAATGATGTGCGCCACTGCAGAATAAAGCCGCTCAACCAAACTCCTAGAATAATAACCCAACAACAAAGCCTCAGTGCTCCTCTCTGCAGAAGTTGTACTTTTGTACAAGCTGCACCAACTGATAGATGGCTTTGCACGTTTGAAAATAAGGTGGACGCACGCACGCACGCACGCACGCCGATCCGACATTTACTCTTGGGGATCACGGCGTCGCCTGTACCTCCCATGGGATTGAATATCTAGGTGGGCACTTCTCCCAGACGTGCAAATGAGGGTGAGAAGTTGTTATCCTACAGGGAACAGCACAAGGCTTAGCGCCCTATGTGATGGAGTACTGTAGTGAGGGATTCATAGGCGAGGGAAGTTCATGGAAATCTCCCAATCGCCCCTCTGAATTATTGTGAACGAGATTCCTGCGCAAAATATATGTACGGTGCCACTCACCCTTGCACCACAAAGTAGCGCCCGTTTGGTCTGCCGCGTCGCACCACCCACGCGGCGCGGCAGACCAGCTAGATGCTACTGTTGTCGAGCGATGTTTTCCACCGTTTTCTTTGTGTCTCTACCAATATTTTGGAATGCTTGGGTGAAAATATTGGCAAAACATCAACACCAGCAACGCGCGACAATCAGAACACCCAGCTGGTCTGCCGCGCTGTGTACCTGGTGCGGCGCGGCAGGCCAGGTGATTTACCAGCACTTTAAATTAATTTCAATTCATTGCTTGTGTTCTCGAGCTGATGCAGAACCACCACAAAATATAAAAGTTTTCTTTCTAGCACAACTCGCCAATTCTGAATGCCTGGTGGAACTTTCCCTAGAAGCACAAAACGTTTTAGGACCTTTCCAGTTACGTAAACGGGGATGTTTAACAGGTATACAGTGCGTTTCATAAGTATGGACGCACCCCAGAAACACGGGTACACAGTTCCACGTAATTTGTTGGGAAAAACCTCGAATGTCAACCGAATCAGCTCCCCAAGTAGAAGAATCCTTGTTTCCATAGTTCTTCCTTGCAACAAGAGATTAGAAGTCCATAGATCCCTACAATTTCCAAACTACTCAGAAAATGTAGCTTGGCATAGATTTTCTTACTAATTAAACGAGGATGAGTTGCCAAATCCATCCGGCATTTCCCATAATCACAGGTGAAACAACGCAAATCTAGGTTTTCTGGCACACCAATTCGACTGACGTTTGTAACCTTTCTCAAGAAGCTGTGGTGAATTGGTTGCCGACATTTTCTGGGGTGCGACTATACTTATGGAACGCACTGTATGAGTTGAATTAGTGCGAAGGATGTGAAATTTCGGAGGCCGAAAGTTGGGGCAAGTCCAAAATTCAAGAAAATTCGGAGGGATAAAAATGGCATTTATGACTTGACATCACTCAGGTACTGACAATTCTTCAAGTATTCAGATGTTAAAAATCTTCATGAAGCCAGAATCCAGGAACTTCGGAACTTTCGAAACTAGAATTCCGCTCATTCCTTATAGTGCTCTGAGCAGATGTACGAATATTTCGGAACAGGTAGTGAGAATTTCGAATAGATTGCATTTAAACTTATTTAGTCGTTGGTCACTAAATCTCAATCCTCCCGTTCTTGTATTTTTCTTCACAGAAAATGAGCAATCCGAGGACCACAAGGTAGTGAAAAGGCAAGAAATGGACCTCAAAGGGCTGAATGATACTTTTGTTCAGCAACTATCAACTTCACCAGAACAGCAAACGGTACATTGTTTGAGCAAACAACAAACGCAGCGCTACGATGGAATCGGCAAACGAAAAAACCATAAAGAGAAATACAGCTAATCAGTAGTGTACGATAAGAGCGAAGACCGCCAATGCTCACTCTCAGTTATTGCTGGAATTGCTGCTCTGATAATGCTGAACTGTTCGAATCGGCTCGGCTCCGTGTTCAAGCGAAGGATTGATCGGTCATTCAAAGAAAAAAACATTCGGATCCTGTTTCTACTTATGAACACCATGCAGTCAGGGAAAAAGTTAGGGCATGGAATATTAGCCCATCAGGGTCAAGCTCACATGGTTGGTGGCACGTCATAAGCGATCGGTATATATTCCGGCGTTATTTGGCCCTGGGCTATGCCTAGCCTACTGAACCATGTCCAGAGAATGCTCTGGGATGGGTAGTAATTCGGCCGAAATTGCCATCTTTATCTGAAGGGTAAGTCTCAGTTAAATGCCACTTAACAGCCAATCATGACTTTAAGAAATATACTGTTCTCGATGTGGTATAACCAGTAATCAAGCTTGGATTGAAAATTCGCACCTAACCTAGAGCGAATGTCAAGCTTTCATCGACATCTCGAGCCAATTTCATCAGAGCCGATTTCAGGATCGAAGCGACCACGACTCATAACTGACCCGTGTGCTGAAATCATTTACTTGTTTACAGAACTACCAAGTCATGCGTTGTTGGGGTAAGCATGGCTGTCCCAGTTAAATTCGGAATACGGTCATAGAATTCCAGAAATTTCCACGAGTTAAGTAACGAGCAAAAAAAAACTGCAAAATACGAGAACGGCAAGCGGTCAACACGGTCTAGATTTTCGACACTTCGCCTTCACCTCCACATGATGAAGGTCAAGAGCATAAAGAAGTGTTTAACATCAAGGTGGACATCAACGACTGGAGATATTAGGCCTACCGTTGAACTCTACGCAAGCACAGATCGGTGTTAATCGTTCCTTCGCGATATGAAGATGTAATAAATAAACAAATAGATGAACACGCTCTAAATTCTCGTGTAAACTGTATTTATTCCAGATCTTTAAAAGTTAACCCTGAGTAAACTCGGACTTTGATGACAAAGCACATGCTCAGCTGATGAAAATAAAAGGAACAGGCTTATCGCTCTAATTCCCCCAACTCATGAGTAATACCGAGCGTACTTCGCTGAATGACGTGTCGTGTTTGGAGTGTGTTTCCCATCGTTGTGGGTTATCACTTTTGTTTGTAACAATTATCAGGATTGCTGCGGAATTTCAACCGAAGTACTATATTTTCAGGCCTTTGTTGCCACTGAGTTCACAGCTATCTAGACGTTAAAATAAATGCCGATCAGCAAATACTGACTAGTAACGGAAAAGCTTGACTTCAGTCCTCATATAGGAGCAATTCGCAGGAAAGCAAGCGTTAGAACCTCCCATATCTATGAAGCGCTAACAACCGAAGATAAAGAAGTCCTAGTAAAGGCATACAAGATGCATGCGAGACCACTCGTTGTGAATCCCTGATGTGTGCTCTTACCCTTAAAACGGAAAGATATGTTGCTCCTAGAGAAGATTAAGACAATTTTAGCAGGAAATTTTTGTTGCGAAATGGTTTTTCTTGCATGGAAGAATCCCTAAAGTCTGCTCTAGAAATGATTACCTGGGAATTCCATCACTTAGGTCAAGGAGACACTAATTTGTTGTAGTTATGGTCTATAAGCTAACCTACCACCTGATCCCAATATCGTGCACAAAATCCTACTCCATACGACCTTCCGTCACATGGCGTGGAAAACACAAACTGCTCGTTAGATCCAGTGAGATATTTCTTTTTCTAGGTGTTTTTGCCCAGATTGTTATAATTCTTTATTCTCCACTTCGGCTAACGTTTCGGCGATGTCATCTTCGTCAGAGCCTGGAAGTCGAAGGCAACATTTTAACCATTATACGAACAATGTCAAGATTTAAGTAGAGTGGCAAACTTGGGATCTGTTCGTTAGATCTCCTAAAACTTCATTAGGAGCCACTTTCTTTACGGTTAGAGCAGGCCTGAGTTACCTTAAATGCAGTAAAGCTAAAACTGTCCCTGCATCTTTTGTATCCTTCAAACGATGGCTAAAGCGACTATATTTAGCTCTGACTAAGACATTTTACGGTGCGTCTTCCATGTTTCAACCATTTTCCAGACATTATAATACTGAGTATCCTGAACCGTATTGTTTAGGTGCGTTTTTATAACGTCTGTCTTAAACAGCGTAAATAAAAATAAATAAATGCATAGGGTAACAGAGTTTAGCTTGGCCGGATGGCGTGATATCGGAATTCACAGCACGTCAAACCTAGTTTTCCAATCTGGATTCACCCATGAAATAATTCGCGAATATCAGTTCTAGTCGGCAAGTGTAGATCCTTCTAGGTTTTAGTGTGAAATTATATTAAATGCATCGCCACGGACTCGTTTATGAGTAAAAGGGTACTCTTCAGAGCAGAAGAAAGAAATCAAATCGTATAGCTCATATCACATCTCCACTGCTTCTGCGCATTCCCCAAAAGGCAATTTTGGTCTTGCAATTTGTCTTTATCTTTATCACGTGCACTCAGTGATGCTCACTCACAATAACAGCAAAGGGGAAAACTACTGCTGCGGCATAAAATAATGTGATGAAAAAAAAACAACGAACATAGAAATATTAACACATAACAAATAGGTGGGTCATATCTGTTTTAGTTGGCTTTCTTTAGCGGAGTTTTCCAAAAATCACCACATGGGGCTCATTTCACAAGCTGATCACGAATATGATGTCTATTTCGTGCTGCAGCGCAGTAGTGAGAGGGTACTGTAGGCGCACTGTAAATACTATAGAGGTGTTTTCGCCCTTTTTTCGAATACTATTATGACATGACTTCTGAACTGTGCCGTAGCACATTTTTACAGGGTTACTGTAGCCATACTGTGAATACGGTTTTTCTTCTAGAACACACTGTTACCCTGTGAACAGAGGTTATTTCACATGCTTATCACGAATATGGCGTGCAGTTTGCGTCCTAAAAATTTTTTAGGAAATTGCTGAAACGAAGTCAGGCTTTTTTGTCTAGTACCCCATAATCTGAGTGGTACTGTATGCCAACCGTAATTCTTCAAAAGCGCATTTCAGTGCAAAATTGAAGCCACGTTCGTGATCTTCTTCCTCTTCCTCAGCATTTTTCCTGTTTCGTAGCGGGGTTCGCTTTGCTGACCCTTTGACGCCATATTGCTCTGTCGTGCGCCAGATCCGGATGGATCCTAGCCAGCTTGAGGTCGGCGTGCAGAATGTCAAGCCATCGTTGTTCTGGTCGTCCTTTCGTCGCTTTCCTGGCACGTATACATCAAAACCAATCCTACAGACTTTGTCGCCATCTGTACTCAGAACGTGGCCAAACCGTCGCTGACGCACCTCACGGAGCTTGTCGGCTATCGCAGCTACCCCAAATAGTTGAGATAGCCGACAAGCTCCGTGAGGCGCGTCGGCGCTGGTTTGGTCACCAGAACAACGATGAAGCTGGGCCAGATCCTGAGGAAGATGACTATGAACAATTCCTACAGTATTAATACCGTAACCCTACAGAAAGGTGTCCACATGAGAAGAGAAAAACTTCATATTCGTTATCAGAGCACCAAATATACCCTTTCCACAACTTCTTTTTTGAGAATGAAGAATAAATCCGCGTTGGTCCGAAGTGCCTCAAATCCAAAACGTGTATTGTCGTCAATGTGTTAAAAGAACTAAGAAAACACACACGAGAACGCACAGGAAAACGCAGGCTGCCGTGAGAATCACCGAACACAATCAGACCCAAACGGCCAATCCCTTTATCTCTTCCGAGCCTCAAAGAATAACTTGATAGATGGACCATGTGGACAGGTACAGGAAATTAACAACAGCCCAACGTACCAGTTGAGATACAATGCTACAATACCTGGAGGGATTTGTAAAGCATGGCAAGCCTTGAGATGTAATTCTTAACATGGGCATGTGGGCATGGACTGTCTGGAACCCGCCCTACAGATGTGACAAATATGTAACCAGACAGAGGCTTAACGCTCTGCACCAGGTAGATGTGTTGCAAGATCTTATTTAGCAACCGGGGTTAGATGCCGAAGCCTGGAATATCCTAACGCGATCAACGATCAGGCAAAAGCAGCTCGGAAGAGGCTTGGAATAAGTCAGCCATTTTTGGCGTTGATTAAGTGTAAGGATATAATTTAAACAGTTTACTCCATTCATCCTCCAAAAGAAGACTTCAACCCAACCGTATCAGGCACACGTGGGTGGTATGCCTTTGTTTCCGGCAGATCGGTTGCGCCAATGACCACCAGAAGAAAACCGAAGACTCGATCGCTTGACGAAATTGCGAGATTTCCACAAAAGGAAGCGAAGGAACTTGGCAAAGCTGGACCACTCTGCTCGAACAGATCTGCTGTATTCTTCGGGAATGAAGTCAGAAGCATTCTGTGCAATCACGATAGAGGGAAATAAATAAATAAACAAAATTTTAAAATTTTACTATTGTTATCTATCTGTTCAGACTCTGTTATCGCTTTATCGGTGTTCAACTTTGCATTTATCTGCAGGGTGGCTGTTAAGCGTGGATGTTTCAATTTTTCAATCTCCTACTCCAAAAAAGCAGGATATTGCGAGTTTGTGTCCACTACCCGCTTTGTTCGAGCATTTGCCGTAATTATGTGAGTGAGGTGCTGCTCGAAGTCGTCTCCTTCGACCTTGATGCAGACCCTCAGTACCTTCACAAGTACTGAAGCTACAGTTGAGCGCAAGAAGCTAACGCTGGTCTTCATTAATTTCCTTTCAAATGCTACCCTGAGAGAGATCACTCTTGTGAGGCTGGCAGCGAGCACCTTGGCCTCTCAGTAGCCACAAATAAAGTAGACTAGCGGGTTTTGATTCAAAAGATGGGATGAACATTCACCTTTTCTTCACCAGTTAGGTAAACGCAAGGTCCGAGCAAAATTCCATCTTGCGAATTCCTACTGGATTCGTAGCCCACGGCGACGCCTTAGACGAAAGCTATAGAAAAATCCCTGAAGAGGTCCCACAACGAACTCTTTCCATCGTCCAATTTCGGTACGACGTTTGCGGGTACGCGCTTTCAAATGACGTTATACGGCGCGCCCCACCTGCCTTCTATTGTGGCGCCGTAGGAAAAAATTCAAGTTCAAAGAACCGGTGGTCCGTTTGCTGGGGTGGGAAGGTTTCACGAAGTGTCGTTAGGCTGTATGTATCTAAGTGTCCATCGTTGTTCAGTATGCACGCGCGCAGCTTTTGTCGACTGGAGCGTGTTTTCCCACGGCTTCCATGTCAAGCGATAGAGCTTATATCGAAGTTTTATCTTCTTTACCAGTGTCTGATGAGAGCTTCTGAGTTAGTATTTATTCCAGTGTTTCAGGGGCCATCGCGGGCAATTGGGAAAAGTTGTCAACCAGCACGCACCTCGGCAAAGCCTCATTGGTCACGTTATCGCCTCTGCGCAAAGCTTTTCCCAATTGTCAGCGATG
>KN729859.1:4320-15933 GCA_000816745.1 Ancylostoma duodenale | reverse complement strand
GAACCCCTTTTGTACCTGCAGTCGACCCCCACGAGTGTCTGAGTTATTTCCCTAACCATTTAACATTAACTTACACGTCTGACTTCAAAAATCTTACGTTAGTGCCAAAAAAGTCTCCTTGGTACAGAGATTCTTTCGCAATAGCTCAGGCGAGGGATCAAAGTACTGACAGATACGTTTGGCGTAAACAAAGGAGCTAGCGCTTTATTATATAGGGGATTTCTGTGGTTTCTCGGCTGATAGCTGGCGATATAACTCGCATTCTATTTTGGCTTAGGTTATCGTGATTGAGGCGAAAAATAAAAACAATCCTCCACGCATTTTCAAATTAACCAACCGTAAAAACCACAGCAGGTATTGGGGTGCGCAGTCTCTTGTTGATCATAGTTAGCAATACTGGCATCTGACCTTCACGAGCGCCACAAAAGAACAATCTGAGAGTGTTTTTTTTTGCTGAACAAGATATCATCTAAAGAAATGTGAGCGAATTCACCTAGAACTCGTCATGATTGCACCGTTTGCAGAGCCAACAGTTGAAATAGCAACACACAGCGGCATTATAAATGCATATCTGCCGTAAACTTTCTCAGCAAAGACCTGAAAAACATGCGGTTACATTGCAAAAATGTTAGCTAGGTGATCGCCTACATACTTGGGCATCAAAAATACTAGATTGAGGAGAAAGCAAGGGAAGAAACGGAGTCTGAGTCATCTCTAACTTTCACGAAGGGCTTTCCTAGGAGATCGAATATAGAGCTTTCAAATTTATCACATCACTTCAATGCGCGGGTAGAACGCTGACCCTCTCTTGATAGAACTGCGCAAGCTGTGACTTAGCATAGAAAGATATCCCTTTTCAAGAACGGTCAAAATCAAAGGACTCTTTCTTGCCCAAGAAGAAACTGACAAGAGAAGTGCACGAGGCTAACCCCGGAGATCGAAACGAAACATCCACTTACAGAAGCTTTGTCTAAGATGATGCTGATGTATACATATTACTTTTGCCCAATGGTCCTGATGCGATCAGGAGAGCGCGCTAAAAATTTCTATACTGCACTGCTATAAAACTCCATGTAGAGCTAGGATTTATGAAACTTTGACCACTCAAGCCAACTTTGATTACCTTCACTACCTTTCCTTGGACCATAGAGTGTTCAAAGACCCATTTTTGAAAAACTTGGTTTCGTTTGATTATGAAAGCATGAGCCAGACATGACACCAGTGACGAGGTGGCCGGGTGGGTAGCGCTGCAGGCTATGAAGCAGGAGGTCGAGGGTTCGCATCCTGCTGGTACAAGTCTCTTTGCATTTTAGACTTTTAAACTTGTTTCGAGTATTTCCAATGATTAGAACACATCAGATACGTGCACCACTGCAAGAACTACTGCAGGAACTTCGTCCGATGTGTTACCCACTCGACCACTTAACAGCGGCTGCCAAGCTTGCAGCTAGGACTCAATGATCGCGTAACCAGGCGAAGCCGGGTCATTCAAAAATGCATCTGCAAACGTTTGATAGTTCACAGCACCGCTAATCACGACGACCACGGTTGGATTGCCCGTCCAAAGTTCCATGAATCCAAGCCAAGACTCCCATGACAGTGCACTAGACGAAATGGCACCATTCAACCTTCATGGACCAAAACTCTTGAAAAAAATTTTTTGACTGAAACCTTGCATGCCGAGGTTATTTGAGGTGCTGAACACAAATATTATCCATTTTGCACCATAATGCCATTTTGTAGGGTTACGGTAGGTGCGCGGCAGCATGCGGTAGTGCACCTACCGTAACTCTACAAAAACAGCGTTACGGTACAAAATGGATATGATATTCGTATTCACCACCTCAAATAACCCCCGTATACAAAGTTTCAGCCCGGAAAACCGTTTTAAAAATCTTGGGCGCATGAAAGGTGAATAGCGCCAAAGAGTCTTTGACGCGCTCTACCGGGCGCATCAGGACCATTAGGCAAAAATGATATACATACATTAACATCGCCTTAGACAACGTTACCAAAAATAAATGTTCCGTTTCGATCCCCGGGGGTAGCCTCTTGCACTTCCCTTTTGAGGTATTGGATGAGATCATGCTCAAAGAGTGAGGAGCCAGGAAATTAAGAATAGTAGATTATCAGAACCCAGGGAAATCCCGCTAGTTTGGGGCAAGAAGTTTCATCGAAAAAAGTGGAAAATTTGTAAAATATTTGGGGTAGAGCAGGGTTTTCGTTTCTGTCGTTTTTCTTCAGTGCTTCTCCTCAATTTTCGAACCTCCCCTAGCCGTAAGTAGCCGTGGCTGTCTCACCTTGCGGAAGCAACTCAAATAACTGCAAGCTCTTCGCCTTGTTATATGGAATCGTTCAAAGCGTAGCTCCTAATATCTCCCACACCTCCAGATTCGAAGCAAGAGGTATCTCCAGCAAGAGAAGCATGTACTATCGAATATTAGGCTATCCTTTCCCCGAATACACTACTTTTGTTAGTGATCCCAGTGGTTGCCAAAGTTTCGCAGCGTAGCCCATAACAGTGAATTGTGCAAAGGCACCCTCTCACAATTGAAGGCATAACTTCAACAACAAACACTCTTTGGTCATTCAATGGTCGCAATGTGATACTTTCGGGAATACCCTACTATATCAGCACGCCATGCCCAACCAATCCACTAGGAAATCAGAAGGTTTTGAAGAAATTCTCCCATTACTTTGTCCTCAACACCACGCGCCTAATATTTAACACCAGTCTGGCAGTCAAAGTCCGTCAGTCTACACTTTTGATGCTACCCTTATAATCCCTTGGATCCATTATGGAGAGCAGTAGCCTACCCATTCAGCGTTACAGCACTCTTCTATTGATTAGGATAGCCGAGAATAACCTTAAATAAACGATATGGCCAAGAGTGACCACAAACAACAGTTTACACGTTTCTGTCTGTTTTGATATGTCAAGGGTCAAGTGATGAAGGTTCTTTCAGGTATAAAAGTATCCGGGTCCGATATACCCAGGCAAAAATGAAAGGAAATGCATTGGGGGGCGTGATGATGTAAATGAAATTTTAGGCATGAAAACCTTCTACGAAGTCGCACAATACATAGAGGTCCAATTCTGCGGACTGCTTCACACTGATGACATCCGTAAACTCTACAGAAACCCGTATCCCCATGCTCATCCTCATATGGACACCGGCTTACCATCCTCACAGCTTCGAAGTCGCGTCCTGCTGTTTCTTCACTTTTGGGCGCCGGCGCACCCTTTATCACAGCAATGGACCCGTCCCCCTCACTTCTAAGCCGTCCGGCTACCGCCGGACTTCCAGACTTCTTCTAATGCTCGTTTCGCTTGCATTAACTCATCTTATAACCACACCAATGTCCTACCCATTTTCCTAGTGGAAAATCAACGGAAAATGTGGAATTGAATTATCTTTTTCTAACTACCTTTCCTCTATTCTTGAGGACCCTCTACAGACTAGTAACATCCCGTTTTGGCTAGGCTTCCGGTTAATTAAAATAACTGAGAGCAGCTACCAACGACCGATTTACCGTAGAGTGATGACAGAAAATGGTTGCCGGTTCTTCAATGTTATCGTTGGTAAAGTGATAAGGGTTAGCTCGAGCATATAAAAGAGGACGCTGGGGTATGGTTAGGTACAAATGAGAAGGAACCAACAGTGGAGGTGGTATGAGACGGAACAGAGGATAGAAATACACATTGTACATTGTGGGGTGCTATCGTTTGACGTTTACCAATATTATGGCTCCAGTATGGCCATCACTTGGGGGAGAACCCGTCGTGTTTTGTTTCTCCTCCTAATTGGGGCAGGCGCACTCCTCCAACAACAGTTGGATCCGCTGACTGATAGGTGACTACGACGCGGGACTATGGCGCGCAATCTTCTGTAAATCTGCGCCAGCGTAAGACTCGCCGGCTGACGGATCCGGTCTGATAAGAGGATGTGCTGAAATATTCCGGCGAACGCTTTCAAACTTCTGGGCGCCGGCGCACCTTTATCACAACAGTGGACCCGTCTCCCCCACTTCTGGGCGCCGACGCACCTTTATCACAACAGTTGACCCGTCTTCACACTTCTGGGCGCTGGCGCACCCTTATCACAGCAGTGGACCCGTCTCCACACTTCTGGGCGCCGGCGCACCTTTATCACAACAGTTGACCCGTCTTCACACTTCTGGGCGCCGGCGCACCTTTAGCACAACAGTTGACCCGTCTTCACACTTCTGGGCGCTGGCGCACCCTTATCACAGCAGTGGACCCGTACCCACACTTCTGGGCGCCGGCGCACCTTTATCACAACAGTTGACCCGTCTTCACACTTCTGGGCGCCGGCGCACCCTTATCACAGCAGTGGACCCGACTCCAGGCGATTCCCCACTTTTGGTCGCCGGTGCATCCTTATCACCACGGTGCTCCCACCGCTCTCCACTTCCCCATTCTTTAGAGCTTTTTTTCATTCTTTGAACCTCACCATAACCGTCCCTATCATCTTGTTGACCTCGCAATCGCCATCACTGACCAATCACAGAATTTCATGACACACAGACACACACAGACTGGGCCCGTTATTATAGGTCGTGATGATTTTTCTACTTTGTTTCAATAGATATGTTGCTTGTTTATGTTTTAATATGTGACAAATTCTGGACCTACTCCCACTTCCCACCTTCTCGCTGTTTCCACCAGTCACGTATCACAAGCCTAACACAGAAAGTTCGATCGCAATCATGCTAGCGGAGCGTGATTAGGATCAATATTTTGGCGCGACTACCACGGCGATCTCCCAGAGAATTCAAGCCCATGATCAACTCGCACTCATATGCTCGATCGGCTTGATGAACAACCACGATTGGTTATAGGTGCGCTATCAGCGGTCGTGAAACATGTCATAGTGCGCAATGAAACATTCGAAAAATGTGTCCGATTTGTCATCTACATCCCGCTTTGGCGGAATTAAGTGAAAATGTGCAAGATATATGTTTAACGTAAGAAAAATGTGACTCACCACAGCAGTAGCAGGGGTTATAAGTAGTTCATCCGGTGTAAGGACAACGTATAGAGCAACGTTGAAGAGCGTGTAGATCACAGTAACAATAACACATGAAAACATGACAGCAAGAGGCAGATTTCTGAATCAGGCAATTCTAGTTCAATTTAGTTGTTCACCTTCGTTTCGTTGTGCTGTGTTAGACAGTGGCAGCATAAGTGAAACTGCTGATCTCAACAGATTAGTGGAAAAGTACCACTTAAACACATTCTCAGAGATTCCGGGACGGCGAACGCAGGCCAAACGCAGGCCGAACACCTTTCAACAGCAGTTACACCGCGAGTTGAAAGCTTATTCGTCGCAGCAGGAGCTGCGTTCTCCCTGCGTTCGCCTCTAGAAGGCTGTGTTTGGGGGGCGATGAACTGGTTTGAATGTCTCAAACCTAAGATCGCAGCTCAATCTGGGCACGAGGCTGTGTTCGTACTGCAAGACTTGGGTAAGTGGACGCTTACCCAACCTCGTCCAAAAATAATTATTGCACTGGGCCACGGTTTTACCCGGGCCTCAGCCGGCCTGACGAGTCTCGCTGAGCTCGCATTGCCTCCGCCGAAGCGGAGACACGACTAAACTTTAACGCTCAACCAGTGGCTTATATACACCTCCCAGGGAGCGTGTCGCCACGTGGCAAGGAGCAGGCAGAACGTAGGCTGAACTGTACCACAGTTCAACCTGCTAAAAACGCAGCCAAAACACGGGGTTTGCTGCTCTTAGCAGGCGGAATGCAGCAGTTCTTCCTCTTGCAGCAATGTCTGCCCTCCATTTCTTGGGGGTGTGGCTTGCCAGATTGTGCTGCGTTTGCCTTATCCAGTCATCTGAGTTGCAAGAAATATCATGGATTTTAATTTTCTTTTTTTATCAAACGGTAATGTGCGTCTTTGTCGTTAGTGAAATTGCTAGAAAGGCGAGAATGGCCGAATATAGCGGGAGGTGTACATTTGGATGTTTTCAATCTTCTTCGTGCAATCGCCATCCCGTTTGTTTTGTTTATCTACTTTACTGTTGTATAAACCAGGATCTGGTCGAGCTGATACCAACAGAATGTATTGCTACTTGAAGTTTCTATCACTGATGATGGCCTATGTCTCGCTTTATTACTGAAAAAAGAAGAACAAAAGTTCATTTTGAAGATGTGTTTAAAAGATGGGGCGGTGGGAACTTTTCAGACAGTCTACATAGTATTCGGCTGTAGTGAAAGTTCTTGCGGTTTTTAGAACATTACCTTTAATTGACTATTCAAAAATAGGAAAGCACATTAAGAAATGAATAAATCACCAGTATGTCCCATCACTCTTTTCAACTTTCGGGAAGCCCTTCAATGTCTTCGGCGTAGAACTGCTCTGGCATTAACTCGAAAATGTTATTCACCCAGCGATCCAAGTCATCTTCATCATTGAACGCTTTTGCTTGCATGGCTTTGGAGAGCGACAGGAAAAGGTGATAATCTGTTGGAGCAAAGTCAGGGCCCTACGATTTTGAGGCGCTATTTCTCATCCGAAGTCCAGCGGCTTCTGGCGAGCCACTCTTGCAATGAGCGGATAACCATCGTCGTGTAGGGTTGGATCGTGCTGTAATTCGGACCTTTCTTTGCGATTTTTGCTGGCATTCTATCCAGCCGCAGACGGTACAGGTCCAGCGCGACATCAATGTCGTGTGGCAGTATCAGTAGATGATGCCTTCGCTGTCACACTAAGCACAGATCATGACCTTCATCCAGCGAAGGCCTGCCTTCGGCCGCGGCTCAGGCTGGGCATCCTTGTCAACCCAGTGCCGGCGGCACTTTATGTTGACGAGCAAACACTACTTCTCATCCTGTGTGAAGATAAGCTCCAGCCAGTTCTCTATGCGTCTGTACGAAGGCGTCGCAGTAGGCAACTATGCACGTCGCTCGAGATCGCCTTCGGTCAGAGCACCATTACTCACAGTGATAACTTTTATACCCTACCCAACTGTCGCAGGCAATCGGTGATGGTGGCGAAATGAGCATTCAAGAATTTTGCCAGTTAATGCATAATTTGCCATGGATATGAATCTACCAACTGCCGCAATCGATCATTGTCAGATCCAGAAGCGCGTTCCATCTACGAGAAACATTTATGTTGGAGTCGCCAACACGAAGGCTTCTGAACCAATCCTGTGCAGTGCATTCGGACATCGTCTTTCCCAAATACAGAATTGATATGGCGACTGGAAGTGGCTGTTGATTCACCAGATTTGAAGTCAGATACTAAAAGGTCGCAAATCTACTGCTTTGAAAGTTCCACCTTTCTGTGAGGCAGCGTGGAGTTCAAAAAACCCAACTTTTCAAAACCGCGAGAACTTCCCCTACGACCTAATACATAGGCTATTCGCGTAGTCCTCGTGAGAAAAAGAAATGGCGGCTTCTCAACGTTATTTTGAGTCTTTTACAGTCCCTTACAAACCTTTTAGGATTTATAAGTTCTTCCGTGATGAAGTTTAGATATGTCCATCCCTGATAAGCGAACAGTCCAGAATAGAATCCAACAGATGCTTGATAGAAGTTTCGGAAATTTCCTTCGAAAATATTCTCAAAAGAGTCTCTGTATTGAGGCCCACCTGAAGTGAAATTATATTCGCAATGCTTTTTGCATCCTGATGGCATCCAATATCAATTTGAAGGCATTCAACCACTCTAAGGTTTATAAAGCCACAGTCAGTTTACCAGCCACCACGCAGAGATCAGAAGACGATGACGGAGACGGTACTGCATAAGAGGAAACCGTTATGATTATCACGCGATTAGCTATCCAACACAAATGAGAGAACTCGTGAGTAGGAAAAGAACGCAATTGTTGAAGACTAACACCCGTCCCACCCGTCCGTCGCCGCTTGCAATCACTGAGTGGTGGCTATAACGAAGATCCGTAGAAACTAACCAGTAACCAATAGATAAGCACCAGTAAAAATAACCAAAAGAAGTGCAACCACTTTAGCGTATGTGAACCAGTCCTGCACAACTGTCGCTAGTTTTACAGACCAACAATTAATTGCTCCCAAAATGACTAAAAAGTTCGACGTCAAAACTTGAGCTAGGAATGTTTCCATTTGTGCTCACGTCTAAGGTGCAAGGCCGTAGGAAGGGGGACCAATGGGATAGCATTACTTTAGTGTTCATGGAGTTACATTTTAATTCTGTCAATTCCTATGCCTGCTGCACTCAACGCATTATATGTGTGCAAATGAATTTTCACCTAACAGACAAGATAGGCCGTAATAAGCTTGCCCTATAGTAAAGAACGACTACAATTCAGTCGTCAAATCAGTAGCTCAAGCAACACATTAGCTCGAAGGAAATTCCGAAATCATAAGAGAAAGGCCAACCCAAACCATGGAAACATGGCAAGAAGGAGAAGATAAAAGTTGTTAGATGAAAGACAATGTAGAAGTCCAACCAATAAGTATTGTCAAAACATACCAATCAGTACGATAGCGAGAAGCTCCGCAGTCCAGGCCGGAGGATCACAAGTTGGATAGAGTGGGCGCAACATGTAGAGGGCAAACGTCATAGCAACCACTGTTATAGCACAGGGTCTGCAACCAACATGCTCTCCAAGGAAGAGACCATAAAAATGGCAACGTTCTTCTAGCTCATAAGAAAACTGATAAACAAATTCAGAAGGGCCCATATAATTCAGTGCATCCAGTCCATTTTTTATTCATCCGGCCAAAGAAGTTTCAAGATCTTTCGAAGTTCGCTTCGTTCTCCTTACAATTGCATCCTCACATTTCCATGCATCCGGTCCATGATATAGTCATCGGTGTAGTAGAAGCTTCAGGCTTCTTTTAGAGCTTTGCGTGCCTCACCATTGCATCCATACATTTTCATGCACCCTGTTTATGGTTCAGTCATCTAACGAAAAGGAACTTCCGGCTACTATTAGAGCTCGCTTCCCTAGCCTCACAATTGGGTTCACACCTTTTCCTGTTTCTGTGCAGCAGCGCACCCTTCCAGTGGAAATGAATCGGTCGCAGGACGCTTTTTTTTAGTTTCGGAGGCCGGTGCATACCATACTTGGAAGGGTACACGTCTCGGAGCATTTTAATATTTCCAAGCGCCAACGCATCCATCAGTGGACTCTTCTTGTTGCACTTCTCGAAAATCTATTTACCCTATTATAAACATCTTCGTTCGACCGTAGTCCGATGCCCCCGCCGCACCTGGTGTTTCTCTACTATCTGCCTCCTCCGCTTCTCTCTACCAGCATGCTTCCCACTTCTCCACTTCTAAATGATTTTACATTCACCCTTCAATCTCATATACTCCTAATGGAATGAGGAGTGCCCCGGTCACGGGTGCAAAAGTGCATGGTTGAAGGTGGATCAGAACATTTGTAAGGCAGGGTGAAAATCGGGATTCTCAATCTTTTCATGTATAAATCGATGTGCCAAACACCATGGTGTAATTAGTTTCTGATGACATTTACTGATTCTCGAGCACACATACATATATGATTGAGATTGAAAAAAGGGTCAAAAACTCCTATTTTGAAGGCCAAATTTGATAATGGAGCAGACAAATTTCCTACGAGAAAGCTAGCAGAAGCGCAGCTGAAAAGTTAAGATTGCACATTAAAATGAACTTCTCAGAAGTAGTCATTGTCGATAGAACAAGTACTGCCGTGTTGGGAAACTATGCCGTACCCTCAACAAGCCTCAGCTAGGGCTCAAACATTCGAGCAGCATAGGTCTCGGTGGGCGAGGCCTGTTCCGCCCATCGCCTCGCCCATTCGGCAGAAGTTAAACAGCGTTGGAATACTGGTGCCAAGTTGAGTAGCACTGCCGAACAATTGCTGCGGACCCAAAAACGGCAAAACTCAGAAAATCGCACAGCTCTATCCTCCGAGAGTTCGACCTGACCCGCCCACGTTCCACACGCGCCAACAAAATTCCATCTGTAATGACGAGGGCAGCAGTTATTGAGATGGTGCTGCCTCGAGGCACCACCATTGCCAGTCAGCTGCCGAGGCCTGCTCAGAGAATCGCACAGCTCTGTCCTCCGAGAGTTCGGACTGACCCGCCCACATTTTGGATGCAGCAGCAAAATATCATTTGTAATGACGAGGGTAGCAGTTATTGAGGTGGTGCTGCACCATTGAAAATCAGCTGCCGAGGCCTGGAGCACCCACTCTTTTGAAGGGAACAGTACGCACAAATGCTGTTGAAGGGTCAGCAGTACTGATCAGTTGCTGCGAAGATATCGCGAGTGCTCCGCTAATTTTTGAAATTCCTTTTTCTTCGCCCAAAGTGGGATTTCTTGTTTACGTTTTCATTTTTCCTTGTTGTTTCGTGTTCGTTTCTCCATCTGAGTATTCGTTCCATATCTGGATGCTGATTACAGGACCAGCGGTGTAAGAATCCAGAAGAACCAGCTTGGGGTGAGTTCCTTTTCAATTGAAAGTTTGAGAAGTAAACGATGCCACTTGATGTTATCGTTTGCTAATTTTATTGTTTTCATTCGTTTCTGTTTGTTTCCCGACTTTACCTACGTCTTTCCCGTCCTTTTTATTTTGATTTCACTCTCCGTACCAGCTGGAGTCACACAAACAAAGTATCAAATTTGCCAAAAATTTCAACTTATTGAATCTCGAGAATAATGCAAAGGTCGGAATTTTACTGTGATTGCGTGAGAGCTTGTTAGTAGCACTACTCGGACAAAAATATGCAGTCGAAGTGCATGCATTCTGCTTGCAATCACCGCCAACCCTTCTATTTTAGCAATTCTTTAGCCAGGTTGACGTTCCTTGTTCTTCCATCAGGTGAAAACTGCGCATCAAAACACTACAGCAAATCGCGCACTAATGTCGAGAAAAAAATCACATTTCTTCTCGATTCGATAAGACGCAGTGAGAGAGAAACGAAAATATCTGCAGAAGTATTGCATTTCGAGCTCTAAACGCAAAAAATGGGCGCATTTCCGTTGAGAAAAATTTTCTTAAGGAGTAGAGTAGAAATAAGAAAGAGAACATTATGCCCCATCACAACCTGGAGTATTGTCCTGATAGCTCACTCCAAACTTGAAATATATATGCCACTGTATGTCGAAATTCGGAAATACAACCTCCTTGCAGTGGATGACCGCTTCAAATTCGGTTCATTTCGGAGAACTATAATAGTTCAACCGCTCAAATCGGCAGTCATTGCTCAGATGAAGGATTACTGTGGTCGCAGCGTAGCAAATTTGAATGATAAGATAGGGCTGCCAGACATAGTTTCCCAAACTGCTGACGCCGTTCTCATAACATGTCGCAAAGTTTGCATTGAATTGCCTAGTGGTATAGAAGCAGTTGTTGGAAAATGATTGGTTCTAAATGGTTGTGACAACAGCATTGTTGTGAATGGTACGCCAAGACCATTCAGCTCAATGAGCATGCTAGATCTAATCAGTCAAATGGCACTGCCATTGGTTTTCAGAGAAGCCTCCCATGTTGAGTTTCAATGGAATGATCGCGTTGAACCCGAATGGAATGATCGCATACCTCACAACTATACTTTCGATCCAGAGTCGAAGGAAAGCAAGAAATGGGTCCATCAAAAATTCCAAAAT
>KN729857.1:0-15267 GCA_000816745.1 Ancylostoma duodenale | reverse complement strand
AGTCCTTTTTACAGCATATACATGGCATTTCGCTGTGCTCTGCGACTGTGCAGGCTTTGGGAGGGTTTGGTGGTGGGGGGGAGGAGGAGACTGAAGAAACAAAGATCATTTCTTCTGTCATTGTTGCCTCAACTATAATAAACATAAACAAGGAATAGGATCAACGTCGCATATTTCTAGAAGCAGCGCCCACAGAAATTCTGACCTCTGAGACTTTTCTGACACCTGAGGCTTCCAAGTGATTAGCACCACTTCGCTTATCAGTTTTGACGGAGATCAAGGGAAGCGCGGCTCTGGGAGTTTACAGTTTGGTCCTACAGCAAAGAATGACCGAGCTGAGGTGGTATAGAGGAAATCATGGAGATGCTCGCGTTTGTGGAATTGCGGCGATCACGGACGCTTCTCATTCAAGGTTGTAATACCTTGTTGAAAAAGGCCTTCAAGATGGCATTACATATACAATTACAACAGATTCGTTTCAAGCTGCATCTGACCGAGAGAAAAGGAGCAAAAATTCCCATGGTCCTCTCCTTCGCAAGTCTCCTGGTTTCGTCACGTGCAACTTTCGCACAAACTCAAAACGGTCAGCGATATAATGCAACTTGCGATACAACTAGCGATATAAAACAAGCGGAGGCGGTGGCGAAGAATAGCCCATTATGTTGGATGCGTGCGTGCGTTAGACTTGTGACTGTATGATGAGCTGAGTCATACTTCTGGTGTTACCCAACCACAGGTGATACGCATCTCAACTATGACTTGGACAAGTTTTTTGCCCGGTTTTTTTTTCACAGAATTTAGCCTTTTGCTATTTATATTCTGCCCCAGTCACACGAGATAATTTGATTTAACCGAGGGTTTAGCCTAAAAAAACTCCATCGTGGAGAGCAAAATGATGTCGAGGTACATATTCCATTTACCTCATGTTTTTGAGACCTACGATGTGGAAATTATCAAAGAACTTATCAAAAGAAGTTGTACCGCTAGTATGTATGTAGAAGTAAAACAGGTGTTAGAAGTAAAACAGGTGCTTTTCGGACAAAGATCCGTATCTGTATATTTATCGAGTCTTCATGACGTGTAAACTCATTGGAGATGACTCACCAATAACGACGAGCACAGCGCAGAGAAAGGCAAGCTGAACGCTGGATTGCATTTTGTGAGTGTACCTGAAGAAGAGCTATATTTGGAACAGCATTTTCTTGATTTCGGGGAACATACGACAACGAGATATAAGCCGAAGTGGTCAACAGGAAGATGATAGCGAAATTTATAAGAAAAGTTACCGAACACAATCTTATCGGAGCTACTTCTATGGGCCAGGATTTTTAATGATTAGTCATCAGTTGGCAGTCGGGTGACGGAAATTACACCTCAAGTGTGTTCAAGGAAACGACTGCGTTAGATGCAGGCAGACCACAAACAGCTCTGCATAAACACCTGCGACCTGTGCACCTACACATCTGCATAAGCACCTGCGTCTGAAGCCAATTTCTGATGAGTTTTAAGAATTCTGCTGACTACAATTGCACCGTATATGGGCGGTTGTCACTCGTGAGCGTCATTGAGGTCAGTCATATAGTAAATATTTATCTTTACTTACAGTACTACAATAATTTTTTCTAGTATTAAGAATGGGACAGGTCTGAATCTTCATCCAACGCCAATGATTAACACCTAAAATTAAGCGGCAGATGACCAACTCCACAAACCTGGATACAGTAGTGGTCAACTTAACTGAGAGGTGATTCGCTCACTTTTCCCTTTCAGGAGGGTGTGAGATAAAGTATAGTCTATTAGCTCAGAGATGGCACCTGGGTCGACTTTGTCTGCAACTGCGACCTCATCACGAAGTCGGCCAAGTAATCTAATTTTTACACTTTTTTGATATGTATTTTGTGTCATTGCTTCCATTTTGATGTTTCCCTACTGCCATTTAGTGAAATCTCCCTTTAGACGTATCCTGTGGAGAAAGTCGTAATTGCAGACAAAGTCGACCCAGGTGCCATCTCTCAGCTAACAGACCATATCTATCACATACATGTTCACCTAGCCCGTGCAAAAGTAGGGTGGTGATCGAAATGAGCACGGTACTCATAAACAGACCATTAAAAAAACCCTGTAGGCTTTTTTTTTTTTTTTGAAAATCCAGAGCAGAGGTAGCCGCGCACCGTAGAAACACCGTAGATTCAAGGGTAATGGATCCATAAGAACAGCAATGAGCAGGTGACATTACTAGATCAAAAAGCAAACGAAGCAGAAGCGTGTTATTTTGCCCTTTATCCACGGAACACGTGTGAATTCAGAATGAGGGTTCTTCTACTTGAGCAAAAAGTGAAACGGATCTCTAAACATGCATGCGTATACGGTGCTTCTCGGCAAATCCGTAGAAGCATTAAATTACAAAACAAACTTAACATTAACGCAGTTATAGGGCTTCGCGTTTAAAACGCATTTAAAAAAACCAGTTTTTTTTAAATCCTGAACACTGGCCAACTAAGATCTCATTTGTGCCATCAGTAGCAAGCCCCATACAAAGCAAAGTCGTTACCGGCTACGAAGTTCACCTTTTTTAAGTTTGCTGCTGAATTCTGGAGGCACATACATACCTTAGGTGGGGTTTCATGTACATATATACTGTAGAATTGAGGGTCTGACCTGCTTTAAACTTCCTGTCTCAATCTTTTTTGTGTTATTTCTTGTTTTTGATTGCGCACCAAGAATGCATGAATAAATACATGAAAAAGCAATTAAATGTATGAATAAAAATGAGTGGACTCGCCACACTGTCAACTTCCTGGCAGCGTCCTATCTAGCGCGTCTTTTCTCAAGGAAACTTATGGCAATCCTTTTGCCTAACAGAAGTTTCCGTCTTGGCAAACACCGTAGTAACTAACAAAGAATGGATGGATAGACGTGCAAAAACATTGCACTTGTTAGGTTTCCGCCATATTTTTTATAGTGAAAACGTCAAAACCTAATAAGGTATTATTTAACATACGTATGTATATACAGGCAGACATTTACATTTACAGAGTAAATTGCCGCCGGATTGAATCTATCGCAGCAGGGAAAGAAAAATCTAGAAAACCTGGAAAGGCAGAAACTAAGGCGTCACCAAAGAACCAATGCTGGTCGTCGGAATTGCATGAGTGGAATTATTGAGAAAAAAAAAGAAACAAAACACGTAATACAAGGCTAAGTGATTTTGTCATGTTGTATAAAACAACTTTGAACACCTCCCCTTCCCCCCCCCCCTACCCCCATTCAGTTCCTCTAGACCTCTTCGTAGTCACAAATGCTTAGCTGATGTATAATAGATGGAACCAGTAGTGCTACATAGTGCACATCCTAAGCGAAAGGGCATGTATTCTAACAAGGGAGGTGCAAGAGGCCACGCTGGCAGATTGGAATGAAACCTAACTGGCTTGGATCTTTGCTTGAGTAGGTGCTACATACTTTATCTATTTCATTACTGTCCACGACTCCAAGAATTAAAAAAATAAGAATGCAAAACGGGTGCTCATGACGGGGTTCAAACCTTCGACCCTCTTACTAACAGCACAATGCCTTCCCCACCCGGCTACTCCATGACGGTGGGCAGGGGCGCAGATAGTGATGTGGTGGGATTTCTATTTTTTTGGAGCTGAGGGCAATAATGAAATACAAAATGTAATATCCACTCAAATAGAGATTCAAGCCAGATAGATTCCATTCCGATCTACTAGCCGGGCATCTTGCACCTCCGTTGTAAGTGGTTTCACTGAAGGGAGAGATCTTCATGAATGAATCGTTGCTTATAGTGAAGAGCTACCAGATAAAGGAACCTTGATGTTGCAGCAGCTCTCATTCTATCGCTGAAAGTATTTATGATATGCCTCCAAAAAATGTTCAAAACCTTGTGTGAGAAGTATGAATGAGGCCTCACCGGCATCGGCGAACGTGTTCGGAACCCAAGATAGATTTCAGAATTGGGAGTGGAATTCATGAAAGCTCTGATAGATAACTGAACGTGCACCTATGCTTACACATCCGTGGGATGCGTTCGATATGTAAACAATTTCGTTTTTGAAGGATATGGACGAATTTTTTGGATGAATTTCGTACGTACGAAGGCAGTCCATGTGAATTTTGTTGGGGTTCGTATTTCAAGTACCTGCAATGTGAACATTTTGATAAAATCCAGGGATGCTAGCAATCATGCTTAAAAGTCGTGGTAACCGGATTTGAATTTCCAGCATTGAAGCCATTGAATAAGGAGGGTACAGTCGGTTCGCGCTGCTGTTGCTTCACAGTGAGAAACTTGCTGGCTACCGAGTAAAATAGCACTTTATCAGCAACTAGGAAGGGGGCAGGGCGATCAAGGGCTCGGATTGGACCGAGTTTTATGGTGTGGAAATCGGGATAAACAAAAAACTGTTATAACCTAGTGAAAACTTATAAGCTGTGGAAAAATTAACTGGTGCGAGGATGGCTCATCGTACATCTGGCTGGGTAAACGGTAGCGTTTATCTCACCCACCGTGAGTATGCTGCAGGATTCGTGAATATCTATTTTCTAGTCCTGAGAATCGATGGGAAGGTTGAAAGTTGCCCTGAACTTCCATAAGTGCGGACAACGGTCACAGTTTAGGTAGAGCGATTGGAGGTCATACTTTAGTAAAGAGTGCACCCCGGGAGATTTTCTGGAAAGCAGACCTGACGCAGGCCTGTTGTGTGGACAACTGGTCAGAGAGTTTCAATGCATAGAAGCTGATGAAAGTGAGATATATAGTTCATCTTCTTAACTCTAGAAACAACGTTGCATTGAGAAACGTTTAAAACGCAGAGAGCGGTCGTAGGACTGGCAAGAAAGGTAGTGCCATTTTTTAGTAGTGGGATTTTCGCAGCGATTCACTGGCAAGATAGTGAGTTCATATAGAAACAACATAGCTGCAGCAATCTTTCTTCCAGGTATGACCTGAGTTCCCGTAACTCACACAAATTTGAGCAGAATTTGGTGAAACTGAAAACTGGACCGCTCGAAAAGAGACGTCATAGCAGAAAAGTGCAGAGCGACCGATATTCGTCGAGAGATTTTATCGCTCGGCCAATTTCATAGTCGCGTAATAGTGCAAAGGGCCAGCTAGGAATTGCTTGTTCAAGCGCTTTATGGCTTCAGCATTTATTCATTCCGTCACTGGGCACCGCTAGGGTCACTATGAGAGCACTTTCTCATACCAACCCATATAAACCAGTATCTTAGGGAGATGCAGACGACGTTCTTAAATGGGTGTGATGTTGAGCTTCGGATGATCCTCACAAAAAAGTTAATGTTCAACGACTCAATAACCAAAAATGCCAAATAATTCGAATTGTCTGGACACTGAGAGAAAACCCGGGCAGAGAATCTGCCTCACTCGCGCCAGGACAGTGAGTAATGATTAGGGGAACACTCTCGGTGTCAAGTGAGCCAAAACTCGGGAAGTCCAGAGGTAGATGGTGAAAGTGCTCACCTGCTTTAGCCTCGAAAACAAATATCTGTGCTCTCTGAGGTACTTATCATACTTTGAGACAATTTAAAGAATCATAGGACAAGTGTGGTAGCTTAGCAGTAGCAATAACAAATTGTGTTATACTGTATCTACTAGGCAAGTGTTGAACTTTCTTTTCATGCATTGACAATTTTTCATTATTCATTGAAATACCGAATGAACTTGTACATATAACTCTCGTCATTCTTACGACCTTGCTTGTAGTTCCTAGCACTGGTTTTGTAATTTCATTTTGTATCTTATATTGTACTCTTAGTTCCTTGAACATAGTTCAGATGTATATAATAGGTAGGTGCACATAATCGCCTTTCTTGGCTTATCACTGGATGACTCCAAGTGAAGTCGAATACAAAAATTCTTCTCATTCCACATCATGAGCCCATTCTCGGTAGCAACGCAGCTTAAAAGAAAACCAACATTATAGTAAGGAGAGTATGAAGAATCGCTCGAGGAATCACACCTCATTTTTGCTGAAAGAAATTCGTATATGAAGACATCTGAAGACTTGAGACTCAGTATTCAAACGAGTTGTAGGCAGAAATTTGATGTTGACGACAACATTCTTGAGGTACATACATAGTAGTGAAAGCTATAACCAGAAGATCCTTCTGAGATCTGAAATATGACAAATGAGCTCATTGAGTAGCTGTGTTCGATCATGTGAAAGAAACAAGCATGGTGGGAAAAAGGACAAATGGGTTACCCTGGATTTGAGCCACAGCTGAAAAATGAGCACTACTCCACTTGTCCTTACCATACGCAACATCGTAGGATTGCTTTTGAAAAGAGCCGGCATGTACATTTTCCAGGAAATGGTTCTTCTTCTGCTAGACTCACTAGAACGCCGCACACTGCATAGATCCAAGGGAAGCCAGAAAAATCTTTTCCAAAGCCGACGTTACGCGCAGGAAGATTTTGGTCACTGTTTCTCCTGCATGGTTCGGTTTGCTGCTCAATGCCCAGACGAAGTATTAGTGCTGATTTGTCCTCTTAATTGCATGAGAAATGGCCACAAAAGTGCCCTTTGATGACAAAAAAAAAAGGTCGTGGCATGAACGCATGACCAAACAAAACCAAGGCTTTATCATTGAGATTACTCAGGTTACATGTGTTAACGCACCATTGGTATAGGGTTACTCATCCGAGCCCAGATTCACCAATTTCCGCGTCATTGCTCTCCATCTATCACGGAGCCTATACGATAACCAATCACGCTAACTATTGTTGGTTTGTATAGTCATCGTTTTATGAATTCCAACTTGATTTTGCACAGCATCACTGCCGACTTCGAGATGAGTCAGAGACCGAGAATGTGTGATATTAAAATTCTCCTTTACAAGACTTACGCGCTGGACATCACCCGTGAGGAAAAAAAACACAAATTCAAACAAATGGAGTTTCCCTATAGGGAAACAACATAGGTGGCAATAAGTCTGCTCAAGACAGCATCCTCGGTCTTATTTATTTTTATTTATTTATTTCTGCACTTTCACTCTCGCTCACAAATGGAGAACATGGACTACAATTGCGTAGTATGATTAAGGAACTTCTAGGAGCTATGAGCGGAGCAAACAGTTTTAGCGGTTCTTTAAAAACAGACGGTTCACGTTCGATGGAGGAGATAAAGTAATTCGAGGATATTGTATGTCTCGAAAGGTTATCAAATCAGTTAAGAAGCTTTCGATTGATCCGTATTGGTAAGCCAATTTCAACACTCAATATTCGACGTTAGTTCTAAAACAAGCAAATAATGTATGAAAAGCATGGCTGCAAATAAGTTGAAACTATCTAAGGGAGTGATAAAAATGGCACAAAATTAAAGACCAATAAGGTGGTCCGATTCATGCTTACGTAAACAGAACTGACAGTCCAAGACTCATAAGGACAGAGTGAATTAAAGGATAAAAAACTTTGGGCACTATTGACTAATAATCGGAACCTAACAAGGCAATAATGATGATACATATTCAGTATAATAAATGTTCCCAAAGTAAGCTCCCATGCACTCGGAATCTGTTATAACATGGTGAACTGTCCGCATTGTTAATATTTAAGTTCTTCTCATTTCATAGCCATCAATTATTTGAATATTTGAACATGACAACAACATGAGTGAACCTACGCTGCCCGATCTAAGCGCATGAATATTTCATGTTACTCATACACGTTCTCGTAACAGGGCAGTAATCGAATCGAAATGTGTGAAATGGGTTGTAGCGGTGTAACAAACAAGCCTCTCAGTCAAAACGAAAAGAGCGAAGAATCCGTCAGTACTCTATATATTTCTCACTCCATAACACAGACGAGATGTACAACGTTTTCTTCATATTCTCAAACTTTTTCAAGAAATATGTATCAGTAACGAGCGAAGATCCGAATAACGAAATCACTTGAAACAATGGAATAGTTTTTGAGTGAAGCGCATGGTTCCTGGTAAAAGCATTAGAAGCGAGAGAGCGGCCAGAAACATGTGAACTTGCCGAAATGGAGTACTCGCGCTACTAATTTCATTCGGAAAAATTACGTTTGGAACCTAAGTTTTCGTCCCCTTTGTTATTCGGCAATAACCTACATACGTATGTAGTCCGAACGCGGGCAACCACACATTCCAACCATATAAATGGACAGCCCCAGAAAGACCTATCATCTTCTTTAAGATATTCGGCTAGGTACTTTCTTTGAGTTTTTCTAAATGAAATTCAGAGCATATATTACATACAATGTGCGGCACATATATGTACATAGGTCACAGTAGTACTCGTACATAGCATACCAACATTTAACAATGTGTGGCCAGGAAGCGCCAACGTTATTCATGTTTGATTTGGGTGTATTTGGCTGGGAAATTGTGAGTTTATGCAGTTTCTATCAAATTGTTTGTTTTTCCTCTACTTTTTACTGTTTAACTAATGGGTATGGAAATTCGAAAGTGGTTTCCTTGATTTGCAAGAATATTTTCCTTGCCGGAAAACGTGATTTTGCAGAACTCCACGCATCAAACATTGAAATTTCCGAAAGAGAAGGTATATTTCTCGTATATGCTTTATTCCTATAGGGGTATCAAAAAGTTTTCGACTTAGACTACTTCCAGAAGGTCTACAGCAACGGAATTTTATTATAGTCACGTGTCGATCCCTTCAACACTAATGCGCTTTTCACATCTCGATTTCCATTATTTAAGCCATTCGGAAAGCCCTTCTTATCATTTGAGCATTGCTGAGTTGGGATTACCATTTTAGAATTAATATTATTGGATTATCATCGGATTGGCAGCTAAAGTCGGAAACTTTTTGAGACCCCTGTGTTTTGGCCTGTGACCAAGAAACCAGATTATGCAGCTCTGGACATTCGCACTTTCTTCTGAGGAGATGTTTGAAATTAGTTCTCTTCCAGTTGTAAGCTCACGTATGGCAATTTGGTCCACGACGACAGTCTTCCTGTATTCGAACAACGGAATTAAGTGGGGAGGCTCTGCTGCAATGGAACACGCTTGAACCGAACAGGACGACAGGGAAAAACCCTTGCGTAGCCTAGCTGCACCGAGTAAATGATGTTAGTCACCAGAAAATACTCGAGAAAGCCTGATTTTCTCTCGTTTTTGCCCTGACCATGAAAGAGCACGACCCGTATCCAATATACTTTATCTAGTCGCATAAACGCGCTCTAGTGGATATATTGGTGTGCTTTAGTGAATCTTCTATCCGATAAAAACATGTCTGTGGATATGCGAATCCTCTTGATTCACTACAGGATATTTTCTACCGGTTGATTTCTGCTTGATAATTCCATAATCTCATCCATCTTCATTTCGTTTTTTCTCTCACCGAGACACAGTACTTGCACCAAGAAATGAACTCGTGGATGGATGAGTTATTATGGATAGTAGAGTGGATAAAAACGGTGGGAACGGGTACATACCCGCCATGCTTTCCCTCGCACGGTCAAATATGTATATTGGATACGACTCCAGATTTGGAACTGGTCCAAGCTCAGATTGTACAAAAAACCGTTTTCAAAAGATAACATCGAGTCAAAGAGTGCTAACCCTAATTAAATGCGAAAAGTATGTGAGATATCGTAGGAGGAAGGATAAGACCTGAGTTTGCTGGCCAAACGCTTGCAGTGCAACTTTTTTTTATGGAGTAAGGACAGCGACTTCAAGTACTCATGGTATATACTTGTGCACATGGTTGTCTCCTTTATACATAGTGTGAGGTATGGAGTGGGACGTGTGTACGATAACTACATCAACTGCTACGTCAACTTGCCAATGCTGGATATTCATTTAAACCCTGTAGGCACTGAAAAGGTGATCGAAGCTTAAAAAACCGTAAGGTAGCAACTGCGTAGACGCAACCAACGTGACATGAGAGATCAACTGACCTAGGGATTAAGGAGTGGCTGCGAGAGGGTGGAAATGGGATTTGCGTCAGAGCAGTAATTAGCGTGTATCCCACGCTACTCCTCAGACATCATGTTGGGATAACATTGCACTGAACTTCCCTTTGTGGACTGTAGCTATTAACAATAGAGCTCTAAATTTAACCCTACAATTTGTCCACTTCACTGGAACCGTGTATGCATGTAACACAAATAATGACTGGAAAGAGAAAAGGAAATAGAATGAGAGCGTTCACAGTCCTGAAAATCCAATGATACAAAAGGTGTTTCGGAAACAACGGGAACAAATGGCTTGATGTTCATGCGTTGACGTAAGCGAGCCAATAAGGCAGTCGATTTAAATAATTGGGAAGATAATGAACAAAAAAAAACAATGGTGCTACAGTTATAAGGGGCTAGAACATATATTACACTCGAATTAATATTATGTAGTCAGTTGAAATAATTTCAATACCGTAATCCTACTCCTTTATTAGTGTGTAAAGCAAATGTGGATCACGAGGTAAGCAAACCCAAGATGGGTAAGTACATATTCTGCAGTAAATAAGGGGAGGTTTTTGCGCAAAATAAGAAAAGAGCGCCACGTATCCAGAGCTTAAAAGATGGTTTTAGCGTAGGAAACATCTTTCTCAACTGCACCTTCTATTTCTGGGATCTTTATATTCATTTTGTCTCGGTGCTACGAACGTACTTGTTAAGGGATTCAAGACGGGTCGAAATTGGTCAGTTTTTTAGGCAGCTCTCTTTGTTCAGTATTTATCGGTTCTTCTTTTATTGTATTGTTGTTTTACATGGTTAGACACACCTGGTGTATTCTTAAATAAATAAATAAATTTTCCATTCTCACATTCTGTCTATCTGTTCTTCTTTCTGCATATTCTATCATCCATATTTCTGCGAACAGTTGTCTATGAGGTTCAATTACCCATGCTTGAGGTACTGTAGGATAAATTCTTGATTCAGTGACAGGTAGTCACACAAAACAGTCCACAACAAGGGGAACTCGATTTACGACGTTTACTTCATTAAGCAAGAGAAATCCAGAACGAAATGGCAGGTTCCGCAACATTAAGATTTCAAAAATCGCTTCTAACCGGTTGCTATACATAGGATACTAAGTCACTTAGAAGGAAAACCTGAGGATATATTCACACTTGAAAGCAAAGCTTCTGACACAGAAAATGTGTACGATTGTCAATTTCTGATGAAATATCCTTTATATTACGTATTGCTTATATCGTTGATTACGCCAACGAATCGCTAACAGACATACATAATGTAATATTATTATCTATCATCGGAAAAAGGAGAACATATGGTAACGTGAGGGTAAAAATGCCAGTATTCACATTCAGCACTGTCGAGGAAGGGCGAGCTAAGGGATTCTGTGGAAAATGTGGACCCCATGACAAGGAAAAGCAGTGACTGCCAACGTTGCAAGTTGTCGCCAAATTAATAGATCCGTTCACCATACCTTATGACATAGTTTCTAGGAACAGTGGTCTTGGTTTTAAGTTTATTTGTTCTTTTGTTTTTCATTCCTTGCACGAATTCCCTTGGTTTTGCAGATTTTTTCTTATTCTTTTTGTTCTATTGATATTTTATAAAGTTCTGCCTTCTGAATGTGTGATAAACCTATAGCCAACTATAATCAAGGTCAGGTCATGGGTTACAGGGCAGTAGTGTTAGTTACATGGACGTCAAAGAAATTAAGATGAGTAAGTGGTGCAAACAACAGTTGATGACGAACGACGTGCAGGAGTGCAATGTAGATGAGTACGTGGATAAAACCCTGCACAAACGAGTGTTCCGAAAGAGTGGTCATGAAGCAGTGCCTTCACTTGCGGACGTGTAAGTGCAGAAAGGGGCGTACTCTCTTCTTGCTCCTGCTACTAGCTGATAAAAGAAGACATTCTGCAACTTGGCTGAAAATGTTTCAGGCACTTCCATGAATACCAATTCTCTATACTTTCTCTCTTTTCCTTTCCTATTTTTTGTGATAGTTAATGTGCAACTGCCTGCAATTCCGATTCCAAATTTTTTATAAGGGGAGACATCACCAAATTACGCGGTTTTCTAGGAATTTTGCTAAACTGACAAGCAAACAATTGGGAGTTCAAATACTAAGCGTAATTCCAGCCATAGTATCGAGGGCGTAATTTATTTATTCCGAGACCTTTCAAACGTCCAGCAGTAAAAAGTAGCAGTGACGGCCTACCTTGAAGAACATGTACGTACATCGTAAGAAAGTGATACGTGCAAAAAACTTCGTCGACTAGATGTTCGGAGAAATTGCATTAGAGAAGTCTCCTTCCCCCTCCTCATAGGCAAAGAGGAAAGCCTGAAGGTCAACTGAAGAGAGCGTGGTGGAAAGTGGGGTGGAGGAAGATTATGCCAAACCTTGACATCTCGCTATTATTGGCGAATGAACGTGGAAAATGGATTCTGCGTGGGATTGAGAAATGTGTAGGTTTTGCATCTGATCTTCATCGGATTCGGAGACGCATGGGTTCTGCATGGATATGGATGTGGATGTGTAAAACTCATGACTCCAAGTACTAGCACACAAGTCAGATCTAAAAGTTTTCCCATAAGAATTATTCCAGAAGTTAACAAATTTCTCAGTCATGATATTTTGCGATTGTCTCTTTGCACGTTCGAAAAATTAGCTACTGCGAGAGCTTGCTAGTTGGCTTCCTGAATCAAGCATTTTTTCAATCCCCTTTTGAGAGGTTTTTTTCCTACCTATGCTTGTTTAGTGTTGTTACAGTTTGTGAAAGTGTTGCTCGTTGGAATTGTTTTTAAATTATTATGAGAATGTCTGTTGCGTGAACCTGTTGCTGTTTACGCCCTCTTAATAAATAAATAAATAAATATGCATGGGATTTGCATGGATTTGTCCATTGCCGGTGTAGAACTACTGATTTAAAAAAGAAATATTTTGCCCAAGCACGCATGTCCTAATCGTGGGATTTGAATCTTTCAATCTCATGCAGGACGCGGTAGCTTTAACTGTTTGGACAACAAAAAGTGTCCAACCGTACTCGTTTATTATGTTTAGACGTGTAATCGTGTCCGACGAAGTGTGTGGACATGTATAGCCGGCTAGGGCTTGATGACCTGCAGTTTGCAAACAATGCCTCATTCATACTTCTATTCTACCCCTAAGGTTTTCTCATAACACAACGTGACTGTAGTTGCTGTACAACAATGATTTACATTTTTCATATACATTTAGAGTACCCGTCAATGGTGCTACGTTTTCGGCGGACTCGGGAAATTAGGAAAAGAAAAAGTTGGGCACTTCTTGAAAACTGCAGGAAAATCATGTTCTACCGTGACACCGTGATTACTATACATGTTTGATCACGTTGTTGGACACTTTTTGTTGTCCAAACGGCTAAAGCCGGACGCGGTTCCCAGGTTTCTTGAGTCAGTCAGGGCGGCGGATCCGTTTGATTGTGAGAGAACTGTTTGTTTCATTTCGTAGCGCCTGCCATTATTGCCGGTAAAGGCAGCACCCGCTCAAATCTTCATGTCTGAGTATTTGCTTGACATTGGGTTTTCAGGCTCCTAGGACTCATATCCAGCAGTGAAATAGAGAAACTCACGAAGACTGCGAAATTTGGATGCCGTTACCGTGCGTGTTGTCGAGCTCCACTGACACTCGTGAGTATCGCTACACAGACACGGTCATACGCGCTAGTACATGTGACGAGTCTTTGTTAGCTGGCGCGCCGTCGCTGTGAAAGCGCGAGCAACGGGGCTGGGTTCACGAATGTGATTCGGATTTCTTCATAGAATAGTCATGATTCTTTGTGTTTGTTTAACATTTATATTATGAGCTACCAGTGTGCTTCACCACTACGACGTTAACTCGGACTCGAGAATTTCGATGGGTGCTGCCTTTAAGGGACAGCACACGGAAGCTTGTAGCAGATCTCGCACTGTCTCGTTCTACTAGATGCTCCGCCCCCTCTCTGCAACATAAGAGGTTCAAAAGTGGTGTTTAGTAAATGTGTGCAAATGTACCCGTTCACAATTGTCTTTCAACCACCGCTATGGTACAAAAATTTTGAAAACAAGTGTAGGTGATACCCTCTATCCTCACTTTTGCAGGGAATCGCTTACTGTTGCCGGCCGCTGGATAATCACAATAGTGAGTTGAGCACAGTGAAGAAGCGCCTACCTCCGAAGATACTGCCGCGGAAACATCTGCCGTCCTCGACAAAATGGTTTCGTCGCGCCAGCTAACGCTGTTGTCCGGGTGTGCGCGTGTGGTTTAGCTCAAGTGTTGGAGCTAAACCACACGCGCCTTGGACACGCAGGAATTACCTCCACCATGTGTTATCCCTGTTCTGTTGTTCCTGTGTTCACCGCTTGTTTTACGCTACTTCATCATTGTCGATGAGTTCACCATCCCTTTCCGTGAGTACTGCCTTTAACAGGTCAAATTTCTAGCGGGTCAAGCATGACACTTCCATTCAAGATAGAGACTTATAGAGTGTCCGCGGTCTACCTGATAATGAGCTACAAATGAAAGCCGATGTAAAACCCACTTTAACCATTAGAAAGTTTGGGCTAGGCCACGACTGTCTTGTGGTTGCTACGCGTTTTGCTTTATAAAAAAAAGTCCTCTATGGAGACAATGAGCAAACTGTTGAGAACAAGAAATATAACCAAAAGAAGGAACCAAGAAATCATCACCGGAATCAGGGCGGATATAGCCGATACTTTGATAGCACAAGTAAGAGAAGGTGCGGAGAGTAATTGTGTACATCCCTTTGCTGCATTTTTAGCAGCTCTCTGCATTTATACGTGTTTCTTCTACTCTTTTTTCAGAAGTAAATTAAATTAATTTCATGACAGCATTGAATGCAAATTTATAGCTGCAAGATAGTGCATAATACATGAGTGGAAATTAAAGAAAATTGCAGCATTGAAAGCAGTGGATTAAGAAAAAGCATGACTTTTTAAGACACAAATCTGATTCATGGAAATTAGAATCAGGTTTTTCAAGACTGACTTGAGGAAAAAACCGGCGGAATTAATTTGTGGTTGAACAATATGTGAGGAAAAGGAGACTGTAAAATGTACTCTTTCTAATGAGGAGAAAATAATTCACGTCATTGTGATTTTCTCTTTGAATAAAACAACCCTCCTCATTAGAAGTAGGCGCATACGTGCAAAAAGTAATGATGCTGTGATGAAAGCACCTGACTGTCGCTGAATATTCACTGAACGACAAACCGAGCACAGGAAGTGCAGCTTTCAGTACTCCCTTATATAAAAACGTCGATGAGGACACCAAGGATTGCAAATTACGTGCAGGT
>KN729855.1:6006-17638 GCA_000816745.1 Ancylostoma duodenale | reverse complement strand
TTTTTTATGACTAATTTTAAATAAAATATTTTTTGAAAGCCACCACACTTTATCGGCTTTACGATTCTCACATTACCCACTCAAGAGAAACATATGTTTATACAAACCTCAACCTGCTGCCGGTTGGTAATCTCCCGCTGTCTTCTGACCTCTCGGGATCGTCTGGCAGAGTCGTTATTTCTACGCCTTCGCTCGAAGTAGTCAGCCTAAACGAAGGAGCACGAATTACCCGCGGACTCACTTAAAGATACAAATTTCCGATTACATCCTTATCGGTTCGCTTCGATGGCGATTCAGAAGAATCTGTAGTAGTTGTTATGCACGGCTCCTCGGCAGTGGATCTGAAATAGGCAGCGTTTCCATGGCTTTGTTGTCAGCTTGTGACTTCAGACGAGTGAACCTACGCGAATGGCTGCGGTATTTCGTTCTGGAGCATTGCGAGCAACCGCTGTTGCATCGACAACGGTATGCCGCTGACGGTTCGGAAGGCGGACCGTCCCACATCAGACTGAAGCTCGGGCTCAGAGTAGGTCCCGGCGGAAGGAGCAGGCGAGGATTGGCTGGTGCTGGACACCTCGTGCTGCTCGTCGCAGGACACGGAGGGGACAGGAGAGGCGGAGGCACTCATCTGGAAAGGGGTACATAGAAATCCTGGATATTCATGGATTCTCAGAAGTAAAGCACTTCTGGGAATTATTGAGAAGATTATCAAGAAGCGAAGTGAAAAATGAGCAGCTAGAACATTTGAGAGATACTGGAGCGAGAGTAAATGTGCAGAAGACACCTCTAGTGGGATTGATGAACGTACTCAAAGGAAATGTGACCGTCCAGCTAGTCCGAAATAGACGGATTTTCTTGACGAAAATTGCTGCAGTTCACTACACCAGAATCCATTTTTATTCCTTGTAGTTGTTAAACAAAATGCACTGAGTTTTGCATGAGAAACTCGTCCACCGTAGGTTTGCGGATGGGCCAGGGCCTTCCCGAAAACGTTCATGAATCTGATCACTAAAATCAAGCAAATTCATGCTTCTTTAAAGCATGCATCGATGAGAGGGACGCTCGGCATACATGACCGCAATGGAATTGCGCTGAGATCACTTTCTCTCGAGATACAGCCAGCAAAACACATTGTTTTCTATAGTGTTCATTGCATTACTCACTTAGGTCAGCTACTGTCCACTCATTTTACTAAGAAATTGATACCTGAGAAAAATCGCAGAACATCAGCCCAATCCTTGTCTTTTACTGGTCGTGCAAATTCGAGCATCCAGATTCTCACAATGGCCATATTGGAATTCTGCTCGGATCCACATTTTTCTAGCTGAGATCTATTTTACTGCGGAGGTTCTCATGTTATCCTATAGGCTGAGGGTGAACATCACGCAGTAACATAAACAGATTCGCCATAAATGTATGTGTTGCTGCAGCTAGATATTTTCCACCTAATAATAAGTAACTCTTGTAACACATACATATTTATCTGTAATTTCTCTAACTATTAAACATGTCTACTGTGCTAGAATAGTTATATTGAAATTTATGAAATTTGTCCTAATATTTGATCATCAATTAAAAGCAAAGGTCAATGACGAAAATGTGAATGCAGATTAGATACTTAAACCATAAGCTGAATGAGTCCTGGGAGAAAAACTGAATAATCACTGTTACCGATCTTCGATAGATTTAACCGTAGGAATTACAAGCACGCAGTATTATTTCCATGAAACAACCCAAAAATATTGCAAAAAAATATTATGGAGAAAATCAACCGAAAATGAGTAGCGAGAGATAACCATGCCAAGCACGTTTTCAGGAAAGAGGCAGAATGGTAACTGAAAGATAAAAATATCTGCAGAATTCGAGAAGTAAGATTATGAACGCTTTCACAAATGAATCACTACCTATTTCGATTTTAAAAAGACCAAAAAACACTGCCCCACAGTATTTGTAAATTGGGCTAACTCTGAAGAGCTTTCCTTTGCATCTGAGAAATCCCACAACAGACAGATGCTAATTTTGTTTCACAAGGATTTCTTGAAAATTGTTGAGTTATCGCTCTACATCCTATTCACCCAAAAATGAAACCTATTCAAGAAAACAAAAATCCTGGCTCACCTCCTTCAACTTTCGAGGGTTACTTATTGGAAATTAGTGGTACTACTGGGATAAAGTTTAAAAAATCAAATTTTCAAACTTGTAAATATTATTATTATTTGGAGAAAGTTTACAGATGAGTTGGAGATCTGAAGCGTGGTTGTCAATGCAGTTAGAGCCTTCTAGGGGTGAGCTACAGGTGTGAAGCAGGGGTACTAAATGTTGATCACTCCATTTTTTCAACTCCTATTCCAAAGACATGGTATTGCGACGTCCTATTTATTCCCTGTCCCATAAAAGCCTTATTACATTTGTAGCTTTTTACATTGTTATATTATACGTATTCGTTTATTTTTTTCTTGGTTACCTGTAGGGGCGTTAAGGTTTTGATTCAAAACGCTATTCATGTTCTATCCAGTCGCTAATTAAGGAATCATTAATCTACAAAAAAAAATCTTTTTTTTTGTAATATTTCAAAAAACTTGATAAATGTAAAGCCACCAAAGAATTGAATAAAAAAGCCAGCCAATTGTAAATTTAAAACCGAAGTGTTATTATAGAGTTTAAAATTCTTCTTAAGTTTCCTTTCATAGTACAAATTTTATTGAGTAAGTTTGGTTGAGTTGTTGAGTAAAGTTCAAAAAGTTAGACCGGCCAATACTGTAATTCTGAATTTGGCCCATGGTGAATTTATTAGTTACGATAAGACTTAGGTTTCGTTAAATGCACTCAAAGCCTAGAAAGCTACACTAGAAGAAACCCGGCAGCACCCGAGCGGGTGGCGGCCGCGCAACAATTGGGAGCGCGTGCGTTCGGACCACCCTAGCGGCGGCCATCACAGGTCAGCAGAGGTCAAGTTTGAACGGACCGTGTGGCGAGCATAGGAATGAATGGGCGGGGCATCGGTTGCGCAACGCTCGCACGGTTAATCACAGTGGTGTTTGTCGAGCGGGTCAGTTCAGGCACTCGAGATCTGCTGCGCGTTTAAAAATCAGCGTATCTCTGATTGGTGGGAGGATACTGTACAAGCAGAAAATTGTGGCACAAAATATCACTTTGATTTATTTATTTGTTTATTTATTGCACCACAGGGACGTGCTCATAAACTCCAGGAGGTAATAGTGAATAATATTGATCCTAGGAATCTTCAGAGTCCGATAAGAGGCAACGAGATTTCAGTAACAGTAATGAATTTCCAGTAAAATCTACACCAATCACGGAGTTGTGCTGTTACAAGAGAGGGGGTGGCTTACCCAGTGGGAAGATACAATTTGTTAAAACTTTCATGCATACTTATTAGTGTCGGATGCAGAAATTTTTCTCGGTAAGGAGAGGAGGAGATGGTGCTAAAAAGCGGTTCGCGTAGTGCCAAGAAAAATAACAAGTTCAAAATTAATTATCAAGAGAGAGGGACTTAAAATTGACTTGCAAAAATCGATTGAAAATTACAAGTTAAATTAGGAAATAAAAAGGGCCTTATACACATGCACATAATCTATTTTATCGAGCACTTTTGAAAGCCTTGGTAATCCCTTCTGCACCTCTCCCGCCCATAAACACTAGACAAATATGTCCTTTCACTGGGTAGGCCACGCCCCTCCTCCCAGCAGCGCAGCTCGTGGTTAATTCATATTTCCATGGGAATACAAATTATCTCAAACTCAAAGTATTATTAAAATCCAAATTATTCCAATCTCGGCAGCTCTCTCTAATGGCTTCAAAGTCGAACCACCTTTTTTTTATTTCATTTCATAGAATTTTTTTTTTGGAAATGAGGGTCAGAAGAGATGGTGAAGGTGTTGGGCATAACCGCCATAGCCAATTTACTACATCTGCCTTCTGTTACATTGACTTTGTCGACTTTTTGACAATTATCCAGTAGAATTTTCCAGTGTAAATCGAGTTTTTAGAAGTTTTTGGAGATGATGACAACAGGTCTTTTTCCTGTTTAGTTCCATTTTTATTCAGTTTTTCGTATAATATCATATTTAAACATACCTAAGGTACATGTGCACCCCATGCTTCCATTAGTATGCATTCACAGCCAGCACTCCACACCTGGGACCACAGCAACTGCTAATTGTGGGTATTTGCAGTAATCGGCGCTGCTTTGATGTTGTAACAGTATCTGTTTCGAGAGGGTCGTTACGATCACGACGACCCGTTCATTCCTCATACGGATTACGTGGGCTCATGCGGAAATATTTAGCCTTTACTGGAATTTATAATCATACATATGTAAGAAGATTTGGATGAAGTTTGCAGTGAAGACCAATTGTTGCAAAATCAAATTTATCTGCTAACCTTCGGTTAGAAGCAGCATCCGTGGACCAGAGTTCGGCACAAGCTTAGCTCGAGCAGAAAAAATTACGAAGTCCCCTTTGACCTAGCCAAGAATCTACAAAGCCTCCATTGTAAACAAGTTAGAACAAGTTTGCGTGAAGAACACTGGTTTCATTCAATTCACATCGACATGTCCACACAAGCTAACAAGAGTTAACAAGTAAATTGGCAGCGGAGCACGTTAACACCCTGCTACTTCCAAATAATTTTCTAAAATTCCAGCTAAAATTTGAGAAGAGATGGAGATCTTGGAGGTTTTTGCTATTACTTTGATAGAGCAGTAGTTCCCGAATACAACAGTGTGAATAGAATTTGAAATAATTGATTTTGGAAAAAGTTATTTGAAGAAATTGTGTCGAAGTGGTGCTGAAGACCATTGTTTAGCTATTTTTTCCGCTGTAACTAAATAAACGAGGCAATTTTCTTACTCACTGGAACGAGCAGCCTCTCCTCTAGCTAACCGCTTCAATACAATTGGAAATGTTTGATTTTAGAGGAAGTTGTTTGACGAAAATTCTTTGGACCGGTGCTGAACCCTAAATTTTAGGGTAAATTTAGGGTTCAGAGAATTCCTGAGCAATATCTCCTTTCAAAATCAAATAATTCCAATTTCCTCTGGCAGTTGGCGGTAGAGTCGCACTCATTATCTTACTACAAAGTTTGAACAGGATCCATTCAGTACCAACGGTGCTGTGGGTACTGCGAGGCACTTTTCCACCTATAACTCCTAGCAAAATCAGATAAATTCAATTCTTTTCTGGATTTTGATAGAACCCCGCAAGCTGCAGCTATATGCCTGTTTCCGGCGGGATCCGTGCAGAACCTGTCCTTTTACGAGTGCTGACAGCAGTGCTGTAGGCAGAATTTTTGCATGATAACCGGTCAAACTCGTCTCAAAATCAAACAATTCCAATTTCCTCCGACAGTTGGCAGAGTAGTCATACTTGCAATCTTACTACGAAGTTTGAACAGAATTCGTTCAGTACCAACGGCGCTATGGGTACTGCTAAGTACTTGTTCAGCTGTAACTTTTACCAAATTCAATTAAATCCAATTCTCTTTGATATCAAGTACGTTGCGATCTGCAACTACATACCTATCTCCAGCAAGATCCGTGCAGAACCTGTCCTTTCACGAGTGCTGAGAGCAGTGCTGTAGGCAGAATTTTCGCATGATAACCGGTCAAACTCGTCTCAAAATCAAACAATTCCAATTTCCTTCGCGGTTTGGAGAAAAAGTAGTACGCGGACTCTTGATACAAAATTTGAGCAGGATCCGTTCAGTACAAACGTTGCCATGGGTACCGCTAGGTACTTCTTCGAGTGTAATTTTTAAAAAATTTCAGTTCTGCACTTATTTTAGTCAGAATTAAATATTAGAAGTCATGGATGAAGAACTCCTCGGTTTAGTCTGCCTTCTTTACTCTTATCTGCAGAGGAGTGCGCGGCTTTCCTACCAAGGGCCAAGTCCCAGCTACGAAGTCCCCTTTGCTCACCTCATCATCTACGAAGTCCCGCTTGTCTTGAGTCAAGTCTTTGCCGAAGTCTGCCGTGGACACTCGAGCCTAACAGTAGATTTAGGAACCTATGCAGTTTGATTTCTCGGCCAGCTACTGTTTGAACTGCATAGTTTTTATTAAACTATTATACTTCTCCTTTTTGATAATGTTTTCCCAGAAACTTACCTAAGAACAGAGGATATAAGATGGTTTTGGGGAGATCAGAGGGAAGAGGTGGGGAAGGAGTTGAAATTCAGTACAAATTTTTTACTTTTCCATGGGAAAGAAAGGGAAGGAAATTTACACCGTCAGTTCCATGTGTTTTGTATTCAAATGGCGGAAAATTACTTCTATAATAATTACTATATGACAATTAGGTTGCTACAAAAGTTTTGTTGGTTTTTTCCAAGAATCCATAATTCACCATAGTTGCCGTGTAACAGCGAGATTCGGTAAAGGACTTGTACAGCAAATCCTGCTCTTTTTCGCTGTTGGAATAAGGGTTGTTCATCGCAAAGAAGAGGCAAGAAATACCCAAAAATCCACGACAATTTGTGCTGGTCTTACTGGAAAATCACGGAAAAAACGGAAAATTGAAAATATGCGGCAAAAATTCTGAAGAAAGTGACGGGTGGTGGACCGCTTGCCAGCAAAATTTTCGAAATTTAAGGCAGGTCCCGGAACCGGATTTTTGCCGAATTCTGCCGCACAGAAAACGAGCCCTAAGCCATCTTGAGCTTTTGGAAAATTACCCCATCAGTTCCACGTGGTTTGTACTCAAATGGCAAAAAACGACAAAATATTTGTGCCAACCTAATAGTCATATGGTAATTATTACAGAAGTAATTTTACGCCATTTGAGTACAAACCACATGGAACTGATGGTGTAATTTTTCAAAGGCTCAAGATGGCTTAGGGCCCATTTTCTGTGCCGCAGAAATCGGCTAGAATCCGGTTCCACGACCTGCCTTAAATTTCGACAGTTTCGCTGGCGAGCGATTGGCCACCCGTCACTTCTTCAGGAATTTTGTCATATATGTAGTTGCCAATTCCCCTGTTGCAGAGGCTCTTGCTACGCGTCAAAAACATCGTCAAACATGGCGACTCACGAACGGGGCTCTCCAATTTCTCTGGTTCGCAGCTTCTCGTATTAATAATAGGGCAATATAGGGCGCCAGGGAGGTGCTCATAAAAGAAGTAGTGGTATCTACAGGGTGGCCGAAAATTACCCGTACTCTAAAATTCTAATGCTCTTCTAGGTCAACAACTGCAGAGAGCTCAATTTTCCGTAAAATTTCACTGACGACTCAAAGTATGTATCTTAGAAACTCATCAGTCTTCAAAATAGCCTCCATAGCCAGAAACGATAGCTTTCAATGCCTTCATAGATGCTGCACATGATTCTCGCACGTACTCTTCACTCACTTTGTCCCAGGCTTTTTTTAGGATTTCCTTCAGGAAGTACAAATTCTAACTGCAGATGGAGTAGGTTTTTCTCTTCAGCAGTGACTACAAGGAAAAATCCGTTGCATTCACCGTACAGAGGCCACTTTCTATGCCTCACTAGTTCAGACAAACGCTTGCTACTCCAATCTTCAACCATTTTTGCCTCTGGCGCAGGAGCGAAGCCCTGTCGCAGGCCATGTCTGCTATTTCAAAAAGTTTTCAGTGCTCATGAGGTTGTAGACAGCCATCGCAAGATGACTAGTATATGGGAATAAAAGATAAGGAATTAATAGGAAAATGAGACAAGAACGCGGAAAAATTTGGGAACTTCGTAGAAATGGGGTGCACAGGTAATTTTTGGCCACACTTTAGCAATCACTGATATTATACCTTTGCCAAGCTTCGGTAAAATTGTGGAAAAAATAAATACAACTAATAAAATTAGTAGTGTTAGTTTAAAAATGAAAAAGTGAGGGAGAAATTGTAAGAATGGGTAAAGTGAGAGAAAAAAATTGTAATGATGGGCACCTAATTGCCCGTTTCGTTACCTGACCATATACGGGTAATTAGGTTAAAAGAATAAGGTCTTCCCGGGAACTCATCAGGATGTTAAGGAGGACCTTATTGGTTAGAAAGAATTTCAGTAAAAACTCACCTATTCATCCTCCTGTTCGCGAAAGAAAAAATGACGTCGAGGAAGAAAAAATGGCAAAACTTTTGCAACAACCTAATATTAATCACTGGAACTTTTAAAGTTGACCTTCCTAGACTCCGTTCTCCTTCAGTCCAATCTCGAGCCGATTTCCGCAGTCACTTCTAAGCACCGGTCCCCAGTCGTGCACGATCTGCACAGCGACCCTCTTCTCCAGAAGTAAACGCCATGAGAACCGGTTTCGACACGCAAACTTCTAAGTTGTCCTTTTATCGTCCACTGCTTTCGGCTGTCAACAGTGTCGCAGAGGAGCAACAAGTAAAAGTGCAGTCGATAATTCGTGTGAGTTTTAGCGTATTCATAAAAAAATGGGAAGATATTCTTTGAAGGGGATGTTTTCCAGAGGATTAGATTAGAATATTTGCCAGAGGATTACCCATCAAAGAACTCCGGTAACTGCTCTATAACTTTACTGATAATGGTTAAGCAAAAGTTTGAAAAATTTTGTGTTTGTTCAATTTTTTCATTGGTGTCTATCAGTGGCGGACAGAAAAAGTGGGCGGGAGCGGGGGCGTGGGGAAAAAAGTGGGATCCCCGCCGTTTTGGGAACCCGGACGGAAAATAAAATTAATAAAATTATTAATTATAATAATAGATAAATAACAAAAATTATATTAAAAATAATAATAATAAGCAATTAAAAACAAACTAATACAAGATTTTTAATTGTATTGTAAAGTAATTCCAAATTGAAAGTTGAAATTGTAAACTACTACAAAAATTATGAATGAATGTGGGAAGAGTTAGTGCAGAATGGGAACGTTTTTCTTGCTGTGTAAATTTATTCATTAACATTGAAAACGATCAACTGACGAACAGAACGACTAGACCACAGCTCCGCGATTGTCCAACTTTTTTTTCTTCTGAAGGCGGTCCCTCACTAATCAGGATAAGTTGGTCCCAAATGACCACAGGAAGTCTTAGTTTTGACGGATTCTTTTTGCTAGCAGTGTTTTAACCCCTTAATTACTGGCTCTCCTAACAGTTTTGACCCCTTCAGTAGTTTCTTCCCATGGGATTCCTTCAAATTAATTACGGGATTAGCTAACTAAAGATCTAATTTAGCTAAATATCTGGACATAGCATTAAATTTGAATTATCCAATATTTTACTGAAATAAATCAACATCCTAAAAAAACCCACTCTTATTGTGAGCAGGGTTCAGAACGTTTATATACGTTGCCAAGAAGGTATCATTAATTCATTTATTCTTGCCTATTCTGATTTCTAAAGAAAAAAATGTAGGCACTAGGAAAGGTGGAGGGACATGGAAAGAAAATCCGGATCTTCTCCATTTTTAGACCAAAATTGTAGTAATTGTGAGCCTTCGGAATGTCCCAAATAAAGTTGGTAAAAAAAATGAATTTAAAAATTCAACAAAAAGTGTCGGTAAGCAGTAATAAATCGTATAGACGTAAAAATAAGCGAATGCAAAATTTTGGGCTGATGCAAAATTATAAAATAATTTTGAATAAATTGGCAACCTGTTGCCTCCCCTCACCCACTCCCCTCCAGTTTCCGGCAAGAAAATGGCAGTGTCATGCATAGCGATGTTCATTATATTGATCCCCCTGCAATTATTAAGCCTTGAAATCAATTATGATAACAGAGCTTCTGTAACTACTGCTGTGCGCAAAATTTGGAAGAATTCCGTGAGATACCTTACTTACCGTATGACCACCGTAGGTCTACAAAACTAGGCACGATATCTGTGTTGAGCAACCCAAACTACCTCATTGTTCGAAATTTCAGCGGGAAATGCTCGGAAAATCTCGGTACCACAGACGCGGAATAGTATCCATGAATTTCTAGACCACAAGCGATGGACCACATCCAGAAAATAGCCGATATCGTTCGGTATTTTATAACAACACGAAGAGCAAGCCCTGTTGATGACAAGGCACTGAAAATGTGCCAACTGTTCCTGATTTCTCCCAAGTACAAACCATCGTAAACACCATGTTCTTGGCTGACGTCGACGCCGGAAGTACAGTGAAAAATTCAGCGCTCCAATCGAAAAATTTGGCTGAGTACGCGATCGCATAGCGAGGCGCTGTTTTTCAGTGGGGGAACGGGCGGTTCTCTGGATTCAAGCTTCTTCTTGCTGATTTTTTTATTGGATTTTTTATGAATGGCAATGTTTTTGCATGAGAATTAGTTCCGCATACGAGCGCATATCATTTCATCTTCCTTGGAGGAGGATTCCGGTCTTTCTTCCTTCGTACTAGAGCGGTTCGTCGTTGCTGAAATCCCAGCTGATTTTCTCTAGGCATGTTGTCTCGAAATCTGGTGCTGCCACGTTTGGCCGTCCGCACATTGAAAACCTCGGCCCCTGTTGCCAGTGGACACCACCTCGAACACTGGTGGGGTCCAGAGAAGGCCGCCGGACGTGAACTAGTCGGCTTCGGAGTCAACGGTGATAACGTGGGTTTTTCCTATAGAACTATTCCATTTTAATTCATCAGCAACGCTCATTTCTTTTCTTTCCTTGTAAGAAGTAGTACTCTGGAAATTTCCAGAACTATTCTGACCGTTTGGATTACTGGTATCCAGCAATCAGATTCCGCAAAGAGGATGATGTTATTGCACCAATCAGGAAGAAGGAACTTGCCGATTGGAAGAACCTAACGCTTGAGGAGAAGAAGATGTGTGAGTATAGAAGACTCAGTTTTAGAAGCATAAACTAGTCGCATCCTAAATAGGTACAAATTGGACGTCAAATCCTCAGTAAAGCTGTAAGTCACAATATACCTATGGTCATGTGAAGGAACTTGCTTCAGAAGGCATTTCCCAAACAAATAGAGTCCTATGTATTAGCTGTAGTGATTGTAGCTGCAGTATGCATACACCCGCGAAGAATCCTTTATCCTTCTGAACGAAGTTGTAATGCTAGAAATGTTTGGAATTTGCATAAACTATTCTAAGATGAAGACAGAATTATAAAAGGTGACTCGGGATCGGACTCGTATTCTTTGGAAATTGTAGCCTGGATTTAGGTGGTTATTCGATGCGCAGATCGCGAAAATCGCACTTTTTTCCTATCTGAATCACGTTTTCCATAAAGATGTAGTCAGATTACAGTAAGAAACAAAGAGAAAATATGGATTCTGGCGAGGAAATGGCAGTCTGATAAGGCACTTTCCCGCTTTTCTGCTCAGAAAATCCCGGAAATTTCCTCATTAATTGATGAAACGGTGAATGAATGTGATAAACATGAGAATCGTAGCCACTTTGTACTGTAACACCGCTTACGTTAGCGAGGCTACAGCGTCTGGCACTGCCAGTACTTCGATTTCCTTGTCGAAGATTGCATTTTATTTCACTCTTCTACATTATCCCCACCGTAAACTTACGGAAACGGCCCTAAGGTGGAAAATAAGTGCGATTTTCATGATCAGCACATCAAATAACCCCCCCCCCCCCTTACCTCCAACATAAGGTCCACGCTAGAATTACTGAAGAATGCGAGTTCGATCCCGAGTCACTTTTTATCTGTATATATAAAAGTCAAAGTTTGTGCGTGTGTGTGTTTGTTT
>KN729854.1:1898-16071 GCA_000816745.1 Ancylostoma duodenale | reverse complement strand
GGGGGGGGGGGATAAGTTAAAACCGAGTCCACTTCAAAATAGCAGAAGGGGAAAGGGCAAAGAGGAAGAAATATTGCAACTATCCTGTATGGAAAGAATCAGAACTGCAGTGAAGACTTCTGCACATTTTCCTGATTTCTTTAGATTTAGGGAATTTCGTTAAAATTTTTCTCTATCACTGGCACATATGTTAAATACGTGGTTCAGGACTTTAACTACATCTCAGATGTATTCCACGTTTTGATTTAATCTACTAATTTACTCGAAAAGTTTCTGGAATGTAAACGAACTTTTAAAAAGGCCTTCCCATAAGAGAACACTCATCATCGTGTCTTTTTTTTTTGCGGAATTTTTCTGTTCAGCACTTGTTCTAAACCTATGTACATTCTGCTCCTTTTCAAAAATGGAGTTCTCTCGAGAGGACATTCGAAGGCGTCGTCAAGGACTAAGCTGGTAATCTTCTGCATGAAGTGATTGAGAGTTCCAGACCCATGGCATCGGAATTCTTCTGGGTAAAAGAATACTATCAAATCATTGGGCGAGTACCTTGAGTGATGGTTTTTAAAACTGTCACATGCATAAGTAAAGTCTGAATTCTCCGAATCCACTTCGGAAACATTCAAACGACAGAACCAACATGGGGCTCAGTGTCGTGCCCATTTCCATGCCCTTAACATCCAAGTTTTCGAAAGTGCAAGGATCCAAGGTGCAGACAACCACTGAATGCGGAATTGTTGCACGGAATCGAAGCTCACCACATAAGGAGTTCATCTAGCTATCATTCACATGGAATTTCTATATCCGGGCGAATGATCCGCAGATCACTTAAAAAACCCTCAACATCCTTGACTGCATGTCAAGTTGCCAACAAAGTACGCGAAGTGCAGTCCGCTTGACCTCCGACGTACGCGCACTTATGGAGAATTCGCTCTACTGGTGCAGCACTCGACGAGTATTCGTTTTTGAAAGACACGTGCGCCCGTTCTCTGAAGGCGAAATGCGCGAGAGCGGAGAGCGCAGGCGGCGCGGTGTGGGGAGGGGGGAGAGGGCCCCGACACGCAGACACTACGTTGAGGGATCGGAGGGAGACGGACGTCTCGGACGCGGGGAGACAGCCTGCCGAGTGGGAGGGCGCCGACACCGGCGATCTCGTGGGGGAGCGAGGTAGCGCGGTGGGTGGGGAGAGCGCAGACATGGTGGTCTTGGCACCGCGCCAGGGGTGTGCGCGCGGGCGCGACGCGACGGCGATCGGCAGCAGCCGTCGGCCTCATTCTGTGCGGTGGAGAGGGTATGCTGGCGCCGATCATCACGAAGGACATGAAGCTGTTCCCCACTCGACCATTACCGGCCGGAATCAAGAACGTGCGCAGCCGTGCACAGAGCCTCGACCAGTTCAGTCAGGTGCAGAACAGTGGCAGTGCTCGTGGTCGTATTGTGCCAGTGAAACCTCGCAGTTCGCAATCCACTGGCAACCTTCCTTCTGTCGCTGCGTCTGCATCCTTTTCTCGCAGTCCCCCCAAAGCGTCCGTGCATCGCAAGACCACCCTGACTGCCATCCAAGAAGGAGTTGAGATGGGCCACAACCATGTTCCTGACTCTCGCCATATGGAAAGGTGATACACTATCTCTCTATCTACAGATCCTAGTTGTCTGCTTTCTTCAGTGTTGTTTGTTTTCTGTATTACTACTTCAGCTGATCCCGGTGGGTCGCCAGATTCAACTTTTACTTCTGAACTGTTTCGTTTGATGTGTTTTTCGTGAGTTGGCTGTGCTTGCATGAGTCATGTTTCAGCCGGTCGGACAGCAAGCTGCCTTCTAACGTTCCTCGCAGGAACTCGAAGAGAACGAAGAAGAACGACAAGGAGAACGAGGCGACGAAGAACGGTCACTGCGAGAACATAGATGCCACGTCGACCGCCAGCGACTCGGCAGTGGACAGGAAGGAGAAGAAAAGCGTTGTCAGATGGCTTACATCTGCGTTCCGCAAGTCCAAAGACAAAGACCTGTCGGATAACTCCAGTTCCAATTCTAGCTAGCTGCAGTTTCTGCGGAGTAGGTCTCTTTTCTTTCTTTTTGCTTCTGCATTCCTTCTCATTTCTTTTCCATAAAACGAAATTTGAATTTTTGCTTTGGATTCATTATTTCGCGTGCAACCAATGTCCATCAACCGTCGTGCTGACAACTCGCTCTTTACCCGTAAATGCTCGTGACATGAAATGAATTGTCGGTCATGCCGCGTTCCGAATGACGACGTTCAATGACGTCATCGATCTTCACTCTTTATGGATTCATTCTCGCGCGTCCAAGTATTTGGCGAAGCTCCTACCACGTCGATTATGGACATTGGTTTCGACAGCGTGGGCGTCACACCCTCGTTGTTCCGCTTCTGAGCTTATCCTTGCAAATTGCAGTTTCGTTTGTCCGAAGACGAGTTCATTGTGCACTTCACGTTCCAATCAAAGTGAGTTATTTTCGGTTTTGCTTGCTTTAGAATATTTCTCCTCTTTTTTTCTCATGCTTTACTTTTTTTGAACATTTCTCGAGATTCTTGAAGTGATTAGTCCTTTCCATTTCAGACTTGCTCTATTCCGTTCGCTGTGATGATCCCATCTTCTCTTGGTCTTGTTCGATATTTATGCAGCTTTATCATGTGATATTTGTTTGCAAACTTCTATATAGCAGGAGGTCATGTTTTTGTCTCCCCCTGTGCACGCATAGGTTCTGCTCTTTTCTCAGCGACTTGGTCGCCCTAAACTTCGCGGACGGTGTGCACCAATCTTCCGGGAAAAGACTTTCGAGCGCGGCTCAAACAGCAGCCGGCCTCTGCTACAGCTTCCTGGTGTTGGAGTGCTTTTCACTACTGCATACCTGTTCACGAATCCAGCTTCATTAGCGAAATTCGCTTTTTTTTCAAAGTAAATTGATAAGGATTTCATTGGGAGATCCTTGGTGGTGTGGTTTCGCTTTCGCGTTGGGTTAATTTCTCTCATTCTTGCTGTGGAAGCTTTCGCATTATTTGAAACGGAAATCTATGTAGAAATTTAAAGATAGTTCTTTGGGCGTAAATGGTGTCTGCGGCGAGGTTCGGCGGGTCAGCTTACACAACAGTTAACTCCTAAGATGGGGATTTGCTCACCAAGTGTTTTTGTTGCTATGTTTTCGTTTTTGCTTTCTTCACTACGGTCATCTTTTCTTTTGGTTAATAATGGTGAAAAAAAAAGAGCAAACAGACTCTTTGTACCACAGCATTCAATATTACTTCACAGTATTGCCAATCACACAATCCTTCTCGCGGTGGGACGAACTCGCTGCCTTTCAAAAAATCTAACAAAACTCCACTTATCAAAGTACAATTTTCAAAAGAAGCCGGATATTGCAGCAAAATTACTGCAGTCTGCAGGCGCCCTCATGGGGTCAGGAAAAACTGCCAGCTACTGCACGAGAGTGATTGTCGCAGAGGACGGCAGGCGAACTTACTCCCCTGGAACTTGGTGCACATCGACCTTTCCTTCCTCGTCTTCATTGTACATATGTGACTATAGTTTCTGATGAGCGGTGACTTTCGTTCGGGTGATGTTCGGAAAGCTTTGCTCACCCACATTTTTGACCTGTATATTCGGGTGTTGAGTGTGGTCCGATCGTGTTGAGACCCACCGCGTGCTGCGCTCGTTACTGTATCCGTGACGGTTGCGAGAACAGTCATCGCACACTCTCATATCCCGCACTGCGTCGTCGCTGGGGAGATCAACAGTTTCGGGCCACCATCGATTCCTCAGCTCCCCGATTGTTCGGGTTTCTTGGGACAGTGGGGGCGCTGGGAGATTGAGCTCGCATTTCTGCACCGCCCCAACCCCAAGCGGCAGCGCGTACGAGTAAACCACGAGTTGTTAATGATAGTTTGGTAATTTATCAGTGATCCACGTTGTATCGACTTGTTGTACCAAATAAATATGTATTATTCTGCCCGCGTCACGTGAACAAGCTGTTAAAAAGAGTCCGAAATGGTCGTGGGCATTCCATGACGTGCCGCGCTTCTTGCGAAGACGCTCCGCTGCATGCGTTGGTGGTATTCGCCCGGTCTGCTGGAACTTTTCTTCTTGCTGGTGGCCTAACGGCAGGTGGTTGTTAGTCAATATTTGTGGCGACAACCGGCACGTGAGCGGGCGTGCGTCATCGCGCGTTCGGCGTGTCTTTCGAGCCACATCTGCAATCTCCGCCTATTCACTCATCTGCAAAAACTGCGTCCATTTTGTCCTTTGTGTTTACCTTTTAGCGCTAAGGGTTGAGTCTCGTGCTGCGAGTGCTGCGCTCACGCTGAGTTCGGTAAAAATTGCAATACCTAGCTGCCATAGCTCATACGTGCCTTCCTTGGATCTCCAATGAACACAGGTTCCAGCATGATGACGAAGTTCTTGAGTGGTACGCGTGGAACGCGGTGATTTGTTCCGAATGTTTTTCTGTTCACATGTGTATTGATGGATCCACCCACACCAATTTATTTTCAATCACTAGCACGTGACGTTGTACGTGCTCGCTGAAATAGTACGGAACGGTGGGCTGGTTTTAGGCGGCTGTAGTAGCGCTGCCTTCCACCGTGAGTGAGCAACAGCAATCCATTTTTGGAAGAATTCCTTGCATTACTTCGCAGACATGGCATATTTGATGGGTATGGACCATCATGCAGAAATTGGACATATTAAGGGTAGGTGTTAATATATAGTAAGTTTTGGCGGAGACCCGTGCCGTTGTTGTACAGCCCTTTTCATGACGTGCTTCAACAATATTCAAGCATTTCTATTCGTTTACTTCAACTTTTCTCTCATTTTTTGTCTGCTGACAATGAGACAGCCACTTCGTAAGTTTCTCGCTGCTCGCAAACAAAAAAAAAAAAAACTGGGTGCGCTGCATTTCGCTTTTTAGCGTTACTTTGATACTGCTCTTTGTAATGTCGGGTAGTGAACAGCACTATAATTTTTGGACCTCCTGTGCTCAAATGTATCATTAAAAGCATGGGTGACCTCACACCTATGGATATGATTACCAACATTACAAGGGTGTTAGGCAAGGGCTAAATTCGAGTACTACATTGACACATTGGGTGATCTAAATAATGTATGCGAGCCCTAGCGTGTAGTAGGCTCAGCGGTCCAGCCTCGAGTTGCTAACCTAACGCTACGACCATGGCTGGGATTCATGAAACATTAACCATGCAAACCAACGATAGTCAGCGTGATTGGCTCACATACAGAGTGCTTAATTTCAGGAGTAGCATTGCTTGAAAATTGGTCAACAAACCTGATTTCGCTTGTATTATACGTTCATTAATCTTAGCCCAGATTAAAGCTATGTATGCTCGTTCAATTAGATAGTCTAGTCGTAATACTTACATGTCGTTCCTGCACTTTGACTGGCTCATTAGCATCATACCTTCTGGATCATATGTTATGTACTGATTTGTTGCTGGAAGGCATTCTTCAAGCAAAACTTGGGAAAGTGCTGTGTCAAGCACATTTTTTACTTGAGTGAGGACATGAAGAGAGAATTCTGTCTCTTTCCGAGTGTGTTCTAACGTGTTAGAACGGCAATTCATCGATAGAGCTTCTTTTCTTACTCTTAAAGAATGATCACTGTAACGGCCAAAGCGAAGGAATTGTTTCTGGTCGCTTGCCAAAAAGAGGCTCGTGCTGTTTACAAACACGCCGCTGCAACCACATGACGAGTCTAGCAAGAGAACCTGTGTTCATGTTTGAAATTCGCCTTTCATTCCTGAGTACAGTTAACCAATTTTTTTTAGACTTGATTTTAGATTGGTGCTTGATTAATGCGGTTCTTTCCCGCGACTTTCTTCTCGTTGAAAACCAACGCTTTCTAGATGGCTTTTTTCGTAGAAACGGCACCCCTTTTTTCATCTATCAAAGGTGCTATCGAACATCGCATTCCCATGCACCACCATATGCTCTATCACTTTGGGAAAGGCGGGAATGCAGCAGTGTCATTGTGTGATCCAGCGAGCCTTTTGGCTAAGGAACAATCAGCAAAGCCATGTTGGAAGATGATCCACATTCATAAGATACAAGCTTCACGGATGAGGAATGAAGATGTCGCTCATCAACTATTGAGCACCAGGAGCTTTGGAGAGCCGTGGAAGAGGACGAAAGCTTGACAACGAGGAGAAGACTTCAATATGTTCCATTCATCTGACGTTCCTCCTCTCAAGAAGCTCCGAAAAACATGGAGACTGGCAAAGTGGGTCCCCACGAACTCTAGGAATGAAAACAAGCTGAGTGTATCTGACTTTCTACCGACATTCTGCGGCGAAACGAGCAGACTCCATTCCTGAAGAATCTCGTGAATCGAGCCTCCTTTTCTTCCGCTGCTGCCAAAAGTTCCTGTTCGTCGGCATTCGGTCTTCTTCTTCTCTCTTCATCTGTGAAGATTGTACCGCTCCATATCAACTACTCGAACATTTTTCGCCTTGGCCTTGCTTATTGTTCTTCAGCCAAAATCTCGTTGTGATCACGAAATGACTGCGGTGGATTCTGAAATTTCTCGAAGTGGTAGAGCATGCGATAGTAAATGTAAATAGATGCGGTTTCCGACAGCACCTTCAATGAATAAAGAAAGAAAATTATTTTCATGGAAAACCCATTTAAAGAGCATAAATTTTTAACGAAAAAGGAAGTCGCGAGAAAAGCCGCATCAATTACCTCATACTATGCTGTGGCTGTATTTACAGGTAAGGATGCCGTGGTCATGCCTGTGAGAGGATGTAACACAGATTGAACAGTGTCTCGGAGGTAAACTAGCGAAAGATCGCTCGATTAGGCTTCTCAGATTTCGAAAGTGATTGTGCATCAAAAACAGTTTATGTTTACATGGAGTGCAAAGCAGCAAAAATCTGGAATTAAGGAAAGGTATTAGCTAAAAGCATATTGGCCGTTGCGACCACGCTAGACGGGGTGTGGAGTATTGAACCTGGAAAGAGCGGTGTGGCCTTCCTGCGAATGGCCAGTCCATCCATTTGGCCTATAGCAATGCGCAGCCGCACCGCCCATTCCAGGTACAGCTCTTCGCACTCTGATTCACACCCTAGGCCTGACCGTCAAAGGGAGCAGGACGCTACAAGAATGTACAAAATCGAGAGTGCTCTTATAGGACAGCGCAGTCTGGTCCGAATTGCGGCAGACGTGCAGTGGTTGCCCGAAACAACATCGGCGCTTTCTCATGTTTCATTTACTAATGATGACGTTTGTTCAAGATAACGACGTTCAAAAGTTTGAAGGTGTTTTTTTATGGGTATTCCAGCCAACACAATCATACCGCTTTGCCTCAAAGCAGAGCAACTAATTGAAAGTTTTGCGCTATATCATCAGCGGAAGGAATTGTGTTCGCTATGCTGCAGACAAAAATTACATCCGCGGACTTCGATTTACCTGCTGTGCAAAGAAGGAAGGGCTTGTAGGGGGGTGTTCTTGAACGTCGCACCCTAACCTTGTAGAAAAAAGCGTTATCTCCAGTGCCATTGAATTCGCCGTGGACGAAATACATGTGCTGGATGAATTCTCAATTCTGTACGATTGTTCCAGAAACAGTTTTCCTAAGAGGAGAATCAGAAACTTTGACGTTCACCCCTTGCTTGAACACAACACATACGCTGCTGATTGTTTTTAGGTGCATTGATTATAGGGAAACCGGACCACCCTCCCAAACGGGATAAACGCTGAAGTAGTAGAAACATTGCTCACAGTAACTTCTGGACATGCCCGGATGTTTCCTAGCTGTACAGCGTTAGTCACTATTCAGTGTTACTCTTACCGTGGACGAAACCGCAAAAAGCGATGCTATAAATAAATAAGTAAACGAGGAAAAATTAGACAACTTCCACAAGAACATGGGCAAAGTGTGCCTCATTTCACAATCGACTAGTTGCGGAACTACATAGTTCCTTTGTTCTACACTGGTTTGTAAACGCTGACGGTAAACAAATGATTCAGTCAGATGTTTTCTTTTTGTTGTTATTGCTGCTCCAGAACGCTTTTAGCGGATGAAAACCATTAAAGCGTCCTTTGTTTTCTTTTTCATGCGCCTTCTTATCACTATGTGTTTGTTGTGGGTGCAGTGCGAACGCCGAGATGGACTCATTTTCCGCAAAAATACTTCCAGATACATATGAAGGCATGTTGGATGTGCTCATTATTCCAGCGTAAAGAGCTGATTGAGGCATTCGTCAGTTAAAGGCGTTCAGTATACCTGTGGAATGTGCACCTTGATACCAGTTTGGTGGCACTCTCACAGTAAATCCGGCTGTTTTTAAAATACCAGAATGTGATGTTGCCCATCCTGTGGTAAAGCTCGTAAGTGTTCTTCCCAACATTTCCACTAAAAGGCAAAAGCTTTTTATCACAAGTCATTAAATCTGATAATATGAAGTGAAGTTTCTGGACACGCAACGAAGCCTATAAAATGTAAATAGACCTGGAAACAATATGGTGACTTACATATCTGAACCTTGCTGCAAAGTCTGGTGTGAGAGAGGGGTGATGGATATTGGATATGAATTTCTGCATGATAACTGAGTACCCTACTTCAGTCTCGCTCCTTCTTTGATACTAGCGCTGAAGATTAGCCTCTTGTTCCGCTTCCATTAAAGTGTTCGAGAGCATTTGGTTTTGATTTTGAGACTTCGAGGGGGACTACGACTCTGAAACGTTGGACGGCATAAAGGAATAATTCTATACCAATACAGAGTTTCAAGACACGAATCTACATGTGCGTTTTAAAGACATTAGAGTTGTCATATGGAATAAAACTAGAAGCACAATAGAAGATAATTTCTTCTATCAGTCTGGACAAGAATTTTGCTCTCGAAATGTAGAGTGTTTACGTATTTGTTAATGTCTGGCGCACACTTCCACTCTTTGTTTTTTGTTGAAGTAGTCCCCGCGAAACAGGCGGTTTATCCGATTTTGATTTTCTGCTCGATCCTCTAATTGACACCAGAGGATATCAGTTAGAGGTGTAAGAAATGGATCTGAAAATCTGATCGGATCAACAGCGCCAGAACCAAGTGTGCATGAGCGCGACGTCGCAAGGCTGGACTTCGCTGGCAGTTGGGTTCCGTTGGAAAAGGGGCGTGGCCAATGATGCCCCCTGGATGTACAGTAGAGTTCTTACCGAATCGAATAAAATTCGAATACTTATTCGAACATTCGAATATTAGGAAATTTGGAGGTTCCGGAAAATTTGAAAGTTTGAATATTTGAAAGTTCGATGGTACCGAAAAATTCGAAAATTCGAATACTCGGAAATTAGATGGCCCCACAATATTCAAATATTCAAATATTCGAAAATTCGAGGGTCCGGGATTACTCGAAAATTAGAGTATTCGAATTTCTTAGGCCGAAAATTCGAGTATTTGGAATTGTTTTGCTTCGCAACTGTTATTTGAGTCCCACTTTCTCGATGAAAAACCGTTCCAGTTGAAACCCCAGTCCAATTTCTCATTTCAATCTCAATTTTTCCAAAAACCAGCGAATATCTATTTACGCATGTGAAAGTCGCCGACCGCATTTGAAAGCTTTGAAACTGCAATTTTGTTAGTTTTATGACGTTAGCGACGATGATCTCTCCGGTAAAACCTACGTATGTACTTTTCTAGGCACTTGAAAAAGCAGCAGTTTTAACTGATTATTCAAGGCTTTCCTCCAGAACTATGTAAGTTAACTGCAAACTGTAATAATAACTTTTATACAGCATTTTTCCCTATATTTAGCCAATTTCCAACTGCTTCGTTGAAACTCTTTCTATGTAAAGTGGGGTCGCTTGAGGAGTGGCAATCGCCTCAGGCCGCCCCACGCCGCCTCACGCAATGCCGGTCCTCAGATAAAAAAGGGGTTAACTAATTAGAAAAACATGAATTCGTTGAAATTGCAGTGTGTAAGAACCATATGCACCCATATTTCTAGAAACCATACCACCATATTTCTAGAAATACAATGAACTATAATTTGTCTTTATGCAAACACTTCAATTTCTAATGGATTTTTTTTGAAAATTGTGGATTCGGAGAGATACACGCCGTTCATGCGTGATCTTCCTGTGCAAATTGGTATGTATTTGTAGTATTAACCTCGTACTGTAATAAAATTCTGCGGAAATACCGATTACTGCGCCATACAACCGCCAGTATGCAGGGGCAAACTAGCAGTTGTACGGATTTTTTCCAAACGCTCAAATGATCTGTTTCAATTTTCTGTTCCGAAGTAAAAAAGTGTCTCCAAACACGACTGCACACCTCTACACATGATTCAAAAACGAATAGCTCTAGAAGAGCTGTTTTCAGCAGATTTTATTTTTCACACCTAAAAATTCAATGATGGCACTCGCTGACATGGTTGAGCCTCAGAGCTGGCAGTAACCGCTATGACTATTGACAGTGGAATATTCCTGCCTTTCACTCCGATATCACGCAAGTGTCACCCGTTTTTCTTGCAAGAAAGGAATACAGTGGGTAAGAGGTAGAATGTAGGTTTGAGAACCATAGAATGGTTAGCTTAACGCAGAAAGCGTTTTTCTTTTTTTTTCTTTTTGAAGAAAAATTATAGTTTTTGGAATGTAAGTAGGGTGACTGCTGCGCAAACACGAAGAAACAGACTGCTATGAATTCGCAATTTTTCCTTTGTTTGCTCATTGACCTCGCGGTTTCGGTGCCAAGATTTTGATGTGTTAATCCAAGCCAGAGGGTAGGAGTAGGTCACAGGTTACCCCCTCAGCGATGACCTCCAACTTCTCAGTCTTGGAAGGTGTGAAAAAAAAAGATTTTATCAGGCGTTGTCGGGTAATACCTAAGCCGTGAAACTCAAGGAACATTCACAAGATAGCTGAGTGAGAAGCTTTTAATAAGAGGTAGAGTAAAACTATGAAAAGCAAGGGATAATCTTTTCTATTACAGTTCCCCCTGCAATAAAAACACGCTTCCTATCCCTACACTGTCCGAATTCATATTTCACTGCTAACTGCTCCGAAAAGTGATTACCATTCGATTTTCGGATGAACATTAAAAATGTTTCCTTATTGCCAGTCAAAGTGATTAGTGCCAGCTGCAACCCTCAGCCAAGATCGCAGGTCCTTTCGTTGAATTTTCGGGGGCGGAAATTAAAATCTGTTTGAAAACAGCCTTTCTAGCGCTATCAGCTTCTGTATCAAGTGTACAGATAAGAAATGGTGTTTGAAATTATTTTTCTCCTTACGAAAAGAAAATAATACCACATCATTTGAACGTTGGGCTAAAATTTCCTTTCACTGCTAGTTTATCGTTATATCTCAGCCGTTGCGAGAAGCACCAGTCGGTATTTCCACAAAATTTCATTACAATAAGGAGTGAATTCTACAAATCTGTATGAAACTATACCGAAGGGTTGCGCGTAAACAGCGTGTATCTCTTCGAACTTGTAATTTTCAGTAAAAGTTGAAGTATGTGCATGAAGAGAAGATTCCCTTCTCTGCATTACTGGGAATGCATGTGGTCTTTACCATCTATAGTTTCAACAAGTTTGTGTCTTTCTGATTAGTCAACCTCCTTTTTATCTGAGGACCGGCATTGCGTGAGGTGGCGTGAGGCGGCCTGAGGCAATTGACCCTCGCTACCGACCACCACTGTATATAACCCTTAGTTATGGAAATCAAAGTTCACACAAAATCTTCAGGTCCTCTTATTATCCTATCTGCTCGAATATTCTCAGACTTCCTGTTATAGACGTTTTTGACAAGGTTTTGACAAGCATGCAGTTGGACAGGATAAGCGGAAGTAAGAATGAGGAACGGGGTTACACGCAGTGTTCTTTTTTGGTATCGCTGATGCTTTTTTGTTGATAGCTGAAAGCTCATTCATGATCAAGGTAACTGAGCCACTGTACCCAACATTATTTTTAGCGCATGGATGCCTCTACATTGACTACCATGACTCGTTTTCTTGAAGTACAACACAGAGATACTAAGGAGAAAGCCTTTTCACGGACGAAGTGTTTCATTCACTTCACGATCCTTTAATAATGGTTTCAGACCTCAAAAGAGATAGGCGTTCTTAAGCTCAGGAATTTTAACCAGTTGCAATTCTAAAACCAATAAGGGATTAACTGCACAGCAGCACAAGCTTCCACTCATGAGGAAGTTGTGAGCAGTTCCAAAACGGCAAATGAAAATTACCACCCAAAAAGTTTTAACCCGTTGTGATTGAGAAACATATCGTATTGTCTGCCTACATGCATGGGTACACAATGTTTTTACCAGATGGAATGTTATTCGAATAAATACTCGAACATTCGAGTATTCCAAAGTTCGAATATTTTCATGCTACAACAAGCTTACAACCACTAGTGAAGCAGAAGTATTAGGTTGATGCAAAAGAAATGGCGCTTTTTCGCGTTGACTCTATTTTCTTTCGCAACTTTAATGAACGATACCTTGGCCAAACCATAAAGGTAATTTAATTAGCAGCGACCATTGCTTATCGTATCGCAGGTCCGTGACGCCATGAGTCTATATTTCGTGGAGCAAGGAAGCCAAGAACAACAAGAACCTCGTCTTCATATCGTCATGTTTGGCGATTCTTCCGGAGCAAGAGTCTCTGGAGCCGGGGAGAGCTGTAGAAATACTACAATTTTCTTGAATAATACGATGACTACACAAAAATTCCCCATATGAATTATCAAAGTTCAAGCCAGCTCTCGGGAGCAAATTTTGGCCGAAATTTGGATTGCAGAAAATGGACTTTTGAGCGTCTCAAGCGTTCTTCCAGCAGACAGTTCACGACTCTTTGGTTCCGGTACAATACTAGGTGTTCTTGAAGGTGTACTCTCTGAAAAGCAGGTTTCAGAGAACCATCCAGCAAGAATCCTAGAACTAACAAGGAAAATGCTTCGAAAAGTGCTCATCCACATTTCTCCAACAGCGAAGCCAGTGCACCAGAGCTCAGATATGGAGCAATTACTGACATCATTACCTAATACAAAGGTGTTTTGAACTGTATTGCCTGCAGTATGACAGAAAAATCAAGGACATTTGAAAAATTAGGAACGAGTTTTCTGGACATTTTCAAGCCTTTCACGTCTGCTAGCTGCAGGAAAAATCTCTTGTACTAATAGAATAGAAGATCTTCCTTTGCTCTCCTTCTGGTATGTCACCACACCTGGATGTAATGCTTTGTCTAAGCAAAATTATATGTTCTTGAAAAAAGTGGCACCATTCCTTTTGCATCAACCTAATAACACTACGTCGGAGGAGCATCATAGCTTGTAGATTGTATAAAAGTTCTTGTAGACAAAATCCCTGATGGAATATAATTTCTGAGCAATCAACCACAAAAATTCAAAGGTTCCAAGAAGTGAGTGCATTTGATTAATTTTTTTTCAGACATTGGACCTGTCCAAGCATATGGGGGATGCATGATAACTCGTAGAATTTGATGACGGGTTTGATTTAGCGTGATCGAAATTAGCCAGTTGTCATAATTGACAATAGATATGTTTGCATTCGTTAAAATAGCAATGGGTGTTGTTTGCAGAATCACATCTACATACACTTCAATGTCAGATAACTTGTAAAATTTCATTGGCGGCATGAAGTAACTACGATACATGGCCATAACGTTTTTTGTTCCAGTTCGTAGCTCCTCAACTTCATAGTGAAAGTATTAGGTTGGTGCAAAAATAATGCGCGTTTTCAAGCCTTTGCTTCCAAACCCCATAACTCGCTTAAAGGCAGCACCCACGGAAACTTTTGTCTCTCAGATTTTCGCTTTTCGAGGAACTTTAACACAGTCCGGATAGTTTTCGTACAAAACGAGCAGCGGAAACTGCCTGCGTTCAACTCTTTAACTAGTAGTTCTTTGTGATGGCGATAACTTTGTACGAGTTACCGCGTGGTCGCGCGTTTCTTTCGTTGCGCCAGCGCGGCGGAATCAGCTGTATTGCTACAATCCTCGTGAAATTCGCTGCACTTTGTTCCACTGTAGGTCCTTCTGCTGGTTTTTCCGTGCTTTTTTGGTGTTTTCGTAACTAGCGACCCTTTCCTATAAGCATTACACGGTGTCTGCTCCTCTTTACCTATCGTTGAGTCTAGTTTTTGTCAAGATTTCAATTTTGAGTGATTCTTGCTCCATTAGGGAATTCCATGA
>KN729853.1:0-10753 GCA_000816745.1 Ancylostoma duodenale | reverse complement strand
TGCAGTAATTGTTCAAGATGAACATAATACATAGCAGTGAACATAATGTTTTGGGGTAACTAATTGAACTGATTGGAGATGCTCCACTTTTTCACACATTGGAAACCATAGAGTGTCAGCAAGACTGTTCGGGAACTTTCCTATGAAATTGAAAAGTCTCACAGTGAACCTCGACATCCTTGCACAATCATATGGTCGTGAAATGATGTTTTTTTACCCATTGCCGACAGCGCCCTTTTTCGCGTTTTCCCACATTTTCTCAATTTCTGGCTCCATTCCTGCTCGAAATTTTTCATTAAAAAATCAAGGGAAGATTTTTGTAATTACATGGACTTAGAAGTCTTACTGCGCCAACTTTTAAGAAAACGGCGGAGTCCATTGGGGCCTAGTGATCTCACAAACTAGCCCATGCGGAAAAAATGGGTAAAGGTTCATTTCAAACTTATATAAACGAGGTAAATATTTAAAAAAATTTATCATTGAATAAATGACGAATGAAGATGAGCTCATGCAACATTCTTGTCTACTGAATCAAGTTTGAAAAATCTGTCAGCGTATTCCCGGGGAGAGGGGGAAAGAGGGCACCCGTACAGGATGTTCTATTGTTGTTCTTTTGCATTTGTTTTTTTTTTCAAGAACCGGGAGAAAATCCTTGCTCAAAAGCGCGTGAGGCGATGATTATGTGTTCCGCTGGGTGCTGCCTTTGGAGAGGTCCTGAAACGGCATTTCCAACAGTAATTTTGAGTTTGCATCTACCTCCAGAATCAAAAGGGGCACGTTGAACACGAAATACCTGAAGAAACTGAACTCTAGGTAAGAGATTCATGAGCTGCCTAGCGAGGGAGAACCAGCCCGAGTTTCTAAGTAGGAAATTATTTCTTATAGCAAAATTTTCGTACTTATTGAGCTGTGGGAATGGCTGACATGGTGACAAGCAGTCCCGGGCGAGCGTGTGAGGATTCTGCTGGAGAATTTGTCGTTTTTTTTAAAGCGTTATGTTTGAGTTCTTCTCGGGAAGGGTCCAGCTTCAGATGCCGGATCTGACACATGCTACGATTTGATCGACTGATTTTTGATTTTTTTGGCCATGTACTTCAAGACAAAAAAGGAATAAAAATTCATTGCGACATTGATCATCTACTTAATGTTGGAACGAAATCGGCGCATTTTGTAAGACTGCAGCTTAGCACCTACTACGGATTTTTTGTATTCCTTTTAATTAAAAGAACTTTGCAAATCTCAGTTGCAGCTCACCTCTATGCAACAACACGATCCAACATCAACTTTTCAGATCGTGTACACCCTGGTTTTTGCGAAAACAAGTCACCTGATCATCTGTCCCTGTTATGGATCAGTAATCACCTGCTGTTTTTACTGTACTACTGAAACAATACTCTGTGGTCGCTGTACATTCTGCAAAATTAGTGAGCTTTGGACTCTTCCATGCTGCTCCAATTACCTCTTTTCGAAATGGGGTAACATAGCTTGGCTACAGTATACGCTGAAATGATTGGAGCGTGTAATCAAAGTGTGTACTGTCCCTATTAGTGGGACTTCGTTGTCTTCTTCGACTCCATTCTCAACCGCATAGGTGCTTCAAGATATTATATATGGTATAAGTGGCTCTTCTGGGCTGCACAAGACTTATCTCCACTACTTCTTACGCTGTAGTGTTTGTAGGAGCTTTCAAATCCAGTCTTCAGCAAGGTTCCTGTAACTGTCGATTATAAGGAGGTGAGGGAGGGGGTGAATACCAGTGCCCGAAGAGGATCACATCCTCTTTCCTTGATGTGATGATGTTCATAAGAGCGTAAGTTTCACGAGGCTTTAGACTCCATGATGTGATAAATTTCCGCGAAGAGTTCGGAATCCGTTGGTTCTTGAGGGGAGTGAAGTAGTGAATCAGAGAATGTTGATCGATTCTTCCTGCGGTAGATCCCTTGATTGGCTCTCTTGAGAAATCCTTTAAAAATGGATGTGCGCGTTTGACGTGCGACTGACGCACGCAGTTGGTTCAAATTACCCCCTACTCCGCATGCTACTGCGTAAGCTTTGCTGATTGGACTCGTACGAGTAATTTACGGACTACAAAATTGCAAAATTCCCGTTATCCAGTGTTTTTGTGCTATCTTTATGGCCAGAACTACTGGGATGGAAAGTTGGTGGAGCTAGCAGGGTTTTTTTTTGTGTAAAAACAAGGGGACCATTGAGCCTTCAAGTCGGTAACGTATCTGTGCGCATGTACACAGCGAGCCTAGTATTCCAAGTGCATCTGCATCCTCAGTTATATTCTATACGTCATTTTATTCTGCGGTAAATAGCTAAATCTGAATCCAGTTCACAGGCGACGGCAGCCAATCGTTCCCTGTAGCACGCGACGCACCTCGCTGCGACGCGGCAAATTCTCAGCTGTGCTTTTCTGTGGTCGCCTGGCCCTGAGCTGGATCAATCCGACGTACCTACGCTCTAGATAAGCTACTTGCCTGGACACCAAACCTCTTCAGCATGTGTTTGTGTAAAAATCACGTTTTCGAAGGAGCCATATATATGAGAAGCGTAATTTTTGCTCACGTTTCTGTACAATTTTCTACTTGGATTTACCGTAATGCTCGTATGGGGGACCGTCTTAGCCCTCCTCCCTCCGTTCGTCATACGATTACTCTAATCCGCGAAAACCGAGAAGGCTTATTCATTTCCATGACGTTAGCTGCATTAGTTTGGCGCGCTTCGACAGCTCGAGACGGATTACAAGGAAGTATAATCCATGTAGAAGTGGTTATTTCCTAATGCGCATCACCTTAGGCTTAGTGTGAGTAAGCGGCTGAGACAGTTTTGAATTGTCGCCACTGTGCTAGCAGACAATGCAGATTGCAGAATTCAATTGTTCACTCTGCAAGGGTTGTTATGAGGAATGCTTTCTTCCCTACCATATCATAGTGATATGGAGAGGGAAGTTCATAGCTTAGCAATGGGCCAGTTTCATACAGCCTGGTGTAGAAATAATAGTGTCTTAGGTGCGCTGATTTTGTATTCAGAAAGTCCGGTGAGTACCTGTTGCAAACGGCTTTGTCCGTGAGGATCTACAGAAAGAAATGAAATCTATGAGAATAAGAAAATTCTTGAACGAACACACCCAACGTGGAGCTCTCGCTTTCCACCTTTTATGATTTACGAAATAGCAAAATCAAGGAGAATTCAGTCAAAACGTTTTAATTGTTGTCTGCAGTAGTTGCAGTTCAGTTCCATGCTCAAATGCAAACGTGGCGATGGATTTTGGTGCTAAAGCAATGGGCTGAGAGATGTGCCAGGCTGTCGCTATACTTCAGAGAACTACGGCAGCCTCCTTCGCCGGAGGGCGATTTCGATACCTATTGATTTTGAGCTGAACATCGCTGGTTTCGCTGCTGCAAGGGTCACCGAGTAATCGAGAGGTATCAAAAGTGTTACACTCTACTCTATAACGGTAGCCTCGATTGAAGATTGTCCTAGTTATTTTCGTTGGGAATTTCCCCTTCCTTTTTAATGAATGCTTCATGCAGTTTTTCCATTTTAGGTAAATTTTACCAACATGTAGGGGAAGTAATGGTGGTAGGGGTAAGTTGGAAGAGGCGTGGTAGAGGAGGCACAGCTTCCACAGAATAGGGACCTACCTAGCCACTTAAAATCCTAAAAACGGGTTTCGGTCAAGTCCATCTAAAAATTCAGGTAGTTGAAAGTGAATGGATGAGAAAATATGGTTTGAAACAGTGGAATAAATCATAATGAGCTGGCGCAAGATTTTTACCTTTTGGATAAAATAATTTTTTCTTTTTTTTTACCTCATCTGTAGCGGTTTGGTCGCTCATCCAACTCTCACAGGTCCTGGTCTCACAACTGCTCTCTAAGAGCGCAGCGCTCCTGCTCGCTCAATCAGAACTTCGGATAGGAATGACTGAGGTGGTTTGCATGCTGTACGGCGAAATTTGACCTGCTCTGGCCATGGGCAGCTATCTACGGGCACTCTCCCAGCGTGCGCCGAGGACCTTTTTGGAATCGGGGAGCGAACTGAACTCAAATGTAACTCGCATGCTGACCAGAGTCAATTTAGCAAGTCACCTTGGACCAGCGCTGAATTGTCTTTTTTTCTCGGAACAAGAGCAGAGGTAACAGTTTCCTTTGTGATATCTTACCAGGAATTCTACACGCGGGTGGTAACTGTCCGATAATCGCGCGCAGCTGGGCTCGTTATACGTCAGTTCTCAGAGCTGCTGAAAATAGTGCAATGACAAGGCTGCTTCTCAGAAGGGCAGGCACGATGTCACTAAGGCCTCCTTAGCGCTCAAATGGCGTCAATGTTTCACGGTAAACAACAGTGATCCAGCTCATCTTAGCCACGAAATTAACCACATTTGTGCTGTCGAGGAGCTCACATCGTCGCAGTCGCGAGCGCCCTGGGCGCTTGTTTTGATTCAGCTTCGTGCCTATACACGGAGCCTTCGTGCCTGTGTGAGTGTGTGTGCTCAGGCCACGCCCATTTTCCTCAACGAGATATGATATGTGGCGTGATTAACTCGTGCTGATCAGCCGTCGCACCTCGGCTACCGTACCGCCGCGGCTTCCTCGTCGCCGTATCCCCCCGCACACTGCTTCTGTGGCGCTGAACAGCAGTCCATCGGCCACCTCGACGTGGCCCTCGTATTCCATCCGGGACCAGCAGCCATGATGGAATCACTGCAGTCGTTGATGTTTGCGGTGAACCACGCTCGACTCATGGGTTTAGGCGTCGACTCGGTAGGCTGTGCTGATGATTTTTCTGGGTTAATTATGTATATTTTTCTCCATACTTGTCATGGAAAATATCATATCTCTATCTTTTACCTAAATCTGGTGGCCCAATCAGCTCTAAACTATGTGAATAATTGAATTTTGAATTTTTTCCAAGGTTTTCTCGTAGGTATCATGTACAAGAGAGTCATATGTTACGCTTCTTACGTTTTATTCCTTGAGATTCAGTTGATAGTGCGGATTTTCATGGCACAGTAACTCAGAGACTTATCAAGATCTAAGTTCTCTGTCAGTGGCGTTACCGCTCATGACATTAACCCTCCTTTTTACTCTAAAAGAGCTCTTTAGAGCTTTCTAGAGCTAATTACCGTCACCTTACTAGCAGAAATGTTATGTGCTGTGCATTAAAAGCATTTATGAGGCACTGTTCTCTGTTTCCTCTTGTATGGATCTTACATATGCAGTTCCATATACAGCGCTTAAACAGGGTTTTTCTTGAGTTGCAACGTAAGCAGTACTAGGGCCGTATGCATCATTGCGATTGCGCAGGGTAAACGTGCTAATACCACACAAATTTACCCATCATTAACATGGGCGCCAACACATTTACTCTGGGTAATCTTAATGACGCATCCAAACCTTATTCTATCATTTTGAAGTCGAAGATAAAAGGCGGTTGTGGAAGGAGGGGCAAGTTGGTAACGAGGCATCAAGGGGAAAACAGGGATATGAAATATATGGTTACCTGGGTTGGGATTCATGAAAACAGAACTTTGCAAAGCCAGAGGTTACATGCGTAACTGAGATTATAGGGTGAGCGTTAACAACCCACAAATTTACCCATGACTGCCATGGGTGTCAACACGTTTACCCTGGGTAGTGTCAATGATGCATCCTGGGGCAGCATACCTCATTGGGGTTTCCCAAGAAAATGTGTTTACGTCTGTGTTAACAATAGGTAAGATCGTGTGTTGTTAACTCGTTTTACCCTTTACCCTGGGTAATCTCAATGATCCGTGCGGCCCCAGGCCCAGGTTAGCAATTCAACTTCCACGCCCTGCTTCTCCCAGTACTATCTAGCCTAAATGTTAACCAATCACGGCAACCATCGTTGGTTTATTTTGTTACCGTTTCATGATTCCAAGCCGTGAGTAACTCTACAGTTTCGTTGATGTTCCCAGAGTGCTCAGCCGTTTTTGCCCATATCGGGACTAAAAACAATATTTGAAGGTGATGACTTCCCCTTATCTCTTGATTATCCAGTGAAATAAGCGGCAATCCATGCACTCCTCGGGAAGATGTCTCGGAAGGGCAGCGCCCTTGTCGTGACGTCTCCTTTGTTCCGCCTAGAAGTGTAGTTCCTCCTCTTTTGTATGAGATCGCTGTGATATGGAAGCTGTGATTAACAGCTGGCTATTGTGCCGGGGGCACTGTCATGATTGAGGAAGTGAGTCCGTTAAGGAAGTTAATCTGTTTGCCACATAGGAAACCGGGCCTTAGTACGTTATTACGCGCTGGGATAATCGCGCGGAAACTCTGAGAACATCGAGGCGAGTGACAGATCAACGTCGAACAGTGCTGCAGGACTCGATTAAGAGGCCGTAGGGCAGGGGGAGTTGTGAGGCATCGTCCCTGCTGCGTTAGTCGCGTTTTTGTCACATGGAAACGCACTTTGCCGTAGACGCGGAAAAACTCGTCGATAGCTGGAACTCACCGCACGTCGTTTGGAGCAGCCAACTTTGCTGTGCTGTGCTGCTGTGTGTGTGTGTAATTAAGGTGTATGCATGTGCTCATGTGTGCATGTTTTCCTAGCTCACTCACTCATGGCGGTGTTATAAACAGAAAGTGACTCAGCTCTAGCGTGTAACCAATAAACATTACTAGAAGCATCGTAACAGCGGCTTCTCGAGGAGCTGTGGGGATAAGAAAGGATTTGCGATGATTTATCGCCACTGGACGTGTGACTGGACCGAGTAAGTCGAGTTTTGAGTAAAGCGGATTTCACCTTGTGGTTCCAAAAAAGTTGAGGAGGGCGGGCATGGCTCGGGGGTGATCCAGAGCCAAGTCCGACGATTTTTTTTTGCGGAGCCTGGCTCACTTCTGAGACGCGCCTTTCCCTTGCTTCGTCAAGTTTGAGGGTTCACTAGGCCCTAATGATCTCAGCGGTTTTCGTAAAGGGTCGCGTATTGAGACTTCTAATTCAATGTGATTATGAAAATGTACATTAGATTTTTTATGGGAACTTTGGAGCAGAGAAAGAAGCCAGAGATTGAGAATATGTGGGAAAACACGAAAAATGGCGCGGTCGTCAATGGGTTGAGTAATTCACTCGAAACATCGACTATTAAAGATGTCCAAAATTTGAGATATTCGAGGCATCGATTATTCGAAATGAGCAAAAATTAGAAAGAAAATATGATAATCCTGACTATCAGCTCCTGTATGCGTTCTGTCTTCAGTGAAAACTATGAATCACCCTCCAGTGGTCAAGTCCCGCTCGCATGCGCTACATCGCAGCAACGTTGCACTCTGATTGTCTGCGCATCCACACATTTCATCGCATCATCGATCTAATTTCTGTCCAGTCCTCGAACCTGTCCAAGCAGGTGGCGGGCCTAGTGCGAATGGGCTATTTGCTAGAGTTTGCTGTGGATTGTATGGCTGTAGCAGTAAAGAAGGCAAACCACATATTTTGAAATGTGGGCCATTGGTTCTGCTACGGAAATTTTGTCTTTCATGCATAGGCTGTCTTTAGAAATTCTAGAAGTCCAAGCGCATCACTATGCAGCTGAACCAGTGATGAGCATGGGCTGACCACCATTGTATCCATGATATTGGAAAAGAATAATGTGCGAGGAGAACAAGAGGTTCTTAAAACTCCTTTACTGGCCGACGTTTCGGGGGTTCGAGGACAACCGGGCTTGGAATCTGAAAATTTGGAAAGGTAAAGCAGAGCTTCATGTAGAATTCATGGAAGAGGAAGGAAATGAAGTTATTCCTGGAAGTTAAAGACGTCACTTCGTCAACAGAATCTGCCTATTAACACTTCCTGTTTGTAGGCACCACGTCAGGCATTAGAATGGCTAGCAGAGACTGTTTTCCCTGAGCATATTCACTCATTGGAGAGCATGGTTGATCGGAGAAAAAAAGCAAAAGAAACATGCAAAAAGTAGCGCAAAAAGCAGATGGAACATGTAGGAGACTCTAGTGATCTAGGTCCATCTTACGCGCTAGACGACATACGGAGCGTGGCGCTCTGACCGCCTGCGCATCCACAGATTTCAATGATGTCACCTTTCTCTTTTTTTCCGCCAATCCCGCGACCTGGTCCAACCACCTCCCACAAATTTAACTACACAAAACAACATCATGGGGACAGGTAGCTTAGAGCTAATCGTAGGATCTTAGGGCCTAAATCCGGGACCAGACTAATTGCGAGTGCCATGCTACTGTGCTCAACTGTCATACGTCATCGACGAAACTGAACCTGACCAACTGAAATCTGTTTGCCCTCACTACATGCCTAGGATTAGTTATTTTCTAAATTTATGTCGACACGCACGCTAAGCTGACCCGTCCATACTAACAGTATTACTAAAAACATCTTTTTTTTGCGATCATCTACATGTTACTATTTTAAGCCATTTCGTGGTGGTAGTTTGCGAGTGTAATCTTTCTGCCTGGACATTTATTTCACATCATTTTTGGTTTGGTGTGGAAGGATTTTTTTGGATGTTGAAGGCAACTTTTCCCCTCCAGAATTATGAGAAATATGAGTGTGGAAATTTGTGAATGTTCCTGAAATAATTTAATACTTAATAATTTGCACGTGTTCCCAATATAATGCAGATACCGTCCAATCAATCTATTGGGTTAATGGTGGAGTCAAAGAAGGTTACTTGTGACCGTAAATAGAACGCAAGCTGGCTAGCTGTCCTTTATTTTCCATTATTTTCTTCTTTTTTTTATTCTTTTCTCTTCTCTTTATTTTGCCTTTCCCACTCTCAAGCCATCAACCACCTCTTAGTTATCATCGACTACAATTATTCGTTGCTCTCCGCTCATTTCGGCGATGATACGGCAGTGAGTGGACGCGTTTTTGCTGTTCCCTGGAATAACATGCACTTTTGAGCAGTTGAAATATCATGCACTTTACAGTAACTAAGCAACGTTGCCATTGCGAGACAGCATCGCACACCTTTTTGATTGTGGGTAACGAGCTTAGGAGTAGCATCATCCTGGAAAACTCAAGAAGTGATCGTGGTTGATGGTTGAGCTGACGAGGAAGTTTTTTCACGCTGAAATTTCATCCGTCATAGATGTTAATGATGTCCTTATTTCTCGAATTACGCTATACTCAGAGACATTCCTCGATGCTGATTGAGTTCGCTGGAAACCCCAGCCAAGAATAGGATTTCCTTGCAGTGTGGTATTGATGCAGTACAAATGCTGCAAGTTTTCTGTTTGTGTGGAAGCCTTTCTTGTTATACTAGGATTTGGAGGGAGCGGAGTGATACTCCATTTGGAAGGGCTGTATCTTTAGTGTATTTTTAGTTGTTTTCTTAGGATCTGTTGATTTCGTATTGAGTCACAACGGTTACTGTAGTGGTGAGGGTGATATGCACACATGCATACAAGCACGCGATACTCACTCGCTCGCTCCCGTAGTCGCTAATGAGCGCACACATTTCCCGATATTCGCCACATGCCGTAGAGCGCTGACAAACAGACGCCGTCGTGGTGTTCGACAGTAGAAGGGAGGATGTGGAAGAAATGAGCGGAAGGAACGAAACTTTGGGAGAAGAGGAACAGAACCATAAAGAGGAGTGACTGTTCCTGGTTACCTGATCACTGCATTGCTTGGATGTGCTTGCAATGGTCATGCCCATGTCATGGGTTTACTTCTGTTCATTTTGTTTCCTGTAGTGGAGGTGGTGGTCATATTCAAGCTGTTCAGCTAGAGTCCGGCGATCTGGAGTCATATAGAATGTCTTTAATCTACGGATATCCTAACGCCGTTGTCTGTGCCTTTGCACAGGTTGCCAAACATTACCCGTACGCCCATAACGTGTGTAGTTGTTGCAATGTGTGCAATAAATATCCTTTTTCGAGGAAAAAAAATCAAGTATGGGATGGTTCTTAAAGTGGAGATGCCTTTGCAGTGTTTTGGATTTTCCAATGTCGGCTGTCTGGATCAAAGACATCCAAGCAGCATACGAGTTGGTTTTCTCATAATACCATTGATGACCGCTCATTTTTTCATTTCGCATTTCTACGTTTTCTCAAGTTCTGGCTCCTTTCTCTGCTCCGAAATTTTTTATGAAACTTCCAATATATATTTTTGCACTTATGTTGATCTAAAAGTGCTATTACGTTGCCATCTAAGAAAACCGCAGAGATCAATAAGCTTTAATAATCTCTCGATCTAAAGCATGCCAAAAAAGGTGCGGCTCAGCAGTGAGCCGCGCGGTCGTCAATGGGTTAAGAATCACCCTGATCAAGACCGCTTTTGGATTTTGTGAACATCTTGATCAAGATTATGTTTGGAAGGAGTATCTGCTCAGTTCATTCCAAAAGTTTGGACCTGCATTCCAAGGTGATTAATTTTATTCGATCATATGGTGCATGAAGGCACTCCCAAATTAACGCATATGTGTCCTACGCTTTTCCTTCATCAGCTTCTACATGCATACGTTCATATTGCCTTAAAAAATCGAGGTCATCGTCATCTTTGATTTGATCCTCTTCACTTTTTCTTAGCCTCCACTACTTTGGTGTTTATTCGACGGCCGAGTTGTCATTCTCCAATTGCCTTCCCATTGCATTTTGAACTTTTCTCCAGCGGGACTTAAAACTTGGTAATCCAGTATTCCTGAGCCTACACTTGAGTATCATCCAGTGTTCCGAGATGCGGTCCATGGCACGGGTTTTCCACTCGGAGCACGCGGTATACAGGTGGAAAACGTAGAACGTTTGACTTGATATATGT
>KN729852.1:0-15599 GCA_000816745.1 Ancylostoma duodenale | reverse complement strand
CGAATGCTGAACGCTGCAGAGATGCGTATGCTCAAATGGGCATGCGGTTTCACACGCCGTGGCGAAGTACGAAATGAAGACATAAGAGCGATGATGGAGACGGCGCCCATTCAACTGAAGCTACGTGAGCAAAGGTTACGATGGCAGTACGGTCATGTAATGAGAGAGCCATCATTTCACCCCACGCGCCCACGCCAAGTCCTAAAGATGGAAATTACCGGAAAACGTCGCGGGGGCGCACCGAAAAGCTATGGAAGGATACCGCATTCAAGGACATGAAGGAAGTAGAAGTTACAACGGATGACACACAAGATCGAGCTTTATGGCGACGTGGAACCAAAACAGAGTACCAAGTTAATGCGCGGGACGAACGCTAAGAAGAAGAAATTACAGGAGGATATCTACAGAAATTCTATTGATTGATTGCAGGAGGGCTCGAGATCAGCAACCTCGAATTTATATTAGAAGACGTGTCCACTTCGAGGTGCTACGATCGCCTATTAGGATGGCGAGAAATTATTGCCCGAAATTCCCGTGTTCCTTATTTTTATGATGTAACTTTATCCAGCAACATATTTAATCAGCAATAAAATCACCATTGCTAGCCTGACAATGCTCCACCTATCCGGAAGGATGCTGATCCCCTTCTACCAAAAATGCGGGGTCTGGAAGTCGAAGATCTCAGCGAGCGCCGTTTTGACATCATCATATCTAGCGAAGGATTTTTTTAGAAAGGTAAGCCATAAGAGCAAGAAACAGATGGTGATCAGATGAAACTATGTCAAGAGAGTAGGATGGGTGAGGTATGGTGTCCCAGCCTAGCTTGGCTTGTTCGGACTGATGGCAATCTGAGACTGAGCGCTGTCATGGAAAATGTGTACCGAAGCCCTTCTGTGCCACTTTTTTCGGAAGCCATTAGCTATTTCGTGGAGCTGACTGACGTATATGGTAGCGGTGACCGTCCTGCCTTGTGGGAGCACCTTGTTTTTCCGGATGTTGCCTTTTCTGCAACGTAATTTGTGCGTCAATAATTCTGACGCACTTTGTATACTAAGCTGGTGGCAACGAAAGCTGCCTTTTTCATAGGATTTGGGAAAATTGATCACTGTCTTTGTTTTCGCTTTAGCGCTAAGCCTAGGAATATAGCAAGATTCGTGAGAGCAAAATTTTCACGAAAAGGTAAGAAGTGACAGACAGGAAAACTTGAGTTTTGTGTTATTTGAAAAGTATTATGCAAAGGGTTTCAGTCACTACTTGTGTGGTGGAAAGATCCTTTGCTACGATTTTTTCGTCAACGTATGAGTATTGCAGATACTGGCAAGTATTTATTGTGGGACAACTCTTGAGCGTGAGTTGTTGCGTTTCTAGTTCTCAAAATATGATTTTTCAAAGACAGATTCCAGGCACTGGTAATTTTCCTTCACGTTCATGTTTATCATATGGGTAAGTTAGATCAATAGCGATCTCGGACAGCTTCCCAATTTTTATTGTGCTCATAATATTCCCTAGGTGGCATCATCAGTGATATGGTTCAGCTCTTTCTTTCCATACTCATCCTCACAGTAAGATTTAAGAAGTATGAAGATTAATATGGAACACAGCGCGACATATTTTTCAGTGCCTAATCGCGTTGCTCATAGTGAACCGACGGCTAACATTATCTACCCGTGGTCTGCGCTCACTATCCTGTCGCTATCAGATTACAGAAAATGTCCGTGCTTTGAGGTAGTTTCATCCCAATCTTACTTAAGCAACAATTGAGTATTGGGCTAATAAAAAAGTTCTGCAACACTTTTTATTTCCATTTCTAAAATGCAAAATCAGCTTGACAGGTGGAATCTTCTGTCGGTGTAAGGTAGTATGTTGTTGAAGCTTTCAAGTGAGGGGCAAACGAGGGAAGTTCTATCAGTATCCATGTAATAGTGCCTTCGGCCACGAGTTTCGCATCGCTCCCTTGTCTTCTGTGGTTTCCTGCAAGGATATCCTGCAAGAAGTGCCGACGCCAATATTTGCGCTGCGTTTGAAGAGACCGTTATTCATCATTCGACGTCCCCTCAATGGTACCAGGGCTTCGAGTCTGACGAAATGTTGCTTGAAAATCACTCACAGTCTGGACGTGCGTCGACCGTTAATAACGACGATTTCCGGGACAACCTGAGGACGAAGTCAGATGCCGACAACTGCAAGTTGGCGAAGAGACTCTATTGCGACTATGCGACCGTCATCAAGCATCCTCGCTTTCTTGGTCTCAGCAAAGTTCTCCGGACATGAATACCTTGTGTGTTGTGCGAATCTGATACGTCATGCCGGTTGAGCACCAAGGAGTCGCATTCTCCTCGTCCACATGGGAAGGACTTTCTAAAGGATATTGTAAGTGGGGGTAGATGCTCCGTCCTGTATGCAAACAATGCACAGCAGCGCCAGTGGATTCCGTGTTCGGAATAACTTCCAAAACATTCAAAAGCAGAAACGCCCAAAAAGAGAGTTTTTCCATGTTGTCGGTGGAGCCACAAAGAATGCTTTGCTGAGATTTCCTAAGTAGTGGAACCATAATGACGATGGAGCTCTGTGCTATCCAACACTAGAAGTTGGCAGGTGACATCCACGAAATGCACACAAAACGAGCAAATGTTCATTTCCTGCAAGATGATGCTCACGCGCACTTTGCAAATGCAGGTCGTGAGAAGACTCAGAATCTCGATTCAGGATTTCTGTCACCTCACCGTATTCGCCAAACCTGGCCCTGTCGGATTGTCACCTTTCCTGACCATGAGCAACCATCTATGGAAAATAAGGCCTGGCAATCAAAGGGACTCGAAAATGAGGTGTCCATGTTTTTCGATCCACAGCCTCCTGCGTTTTGGCAGGAAGGAACAGAGAAGCTGGATGAGAATGAGGAAAGATACCTTGGATAAGGAAAGATACCTATCGATTCTTATCCGTATCTATCCTACGAGGTTCAATAGGTATTTTTTCTTATCCGACCGAATCGGACTCCGATCCACTATAAATGTAGCTTTAACCTTATTTCGTGGCCGTCCTATAAAATATTAAGCTTCGTACTTATAAGACTGCTCGTTCCACTGGTTCTGTTTGATACCTGCGTCAGCGTAGCCGACATGACAGGCACATTGTTCTTCGAGGTACGTCCAGAGTTCCAACCAGGAAACTGCACCTCTACTCCCCTGTATCTGCCCGCCTATGTGGTACTACGATTGGTGTGTATGTCAAAAGAGCTATCAGTTACTAATCGCTGAGTCGACTATTTCAGGCTGCTGTAATTTTGCAATATGCTATACCAGTTTGCATCGTTAGGCATGAATCAGTAAAGAGAGTTGTTATAATGCGTTGTTCCAGAGTAAGCACCGCTTCACAAAATTCGGAACACCTTGAGGTAAGGTTTAGGGGTAGTGAATGGGAGCTTGAGTGATTTTTGATTTTCTCGATAGATTTTACAGGTTTGTTTCGGTGAATTGGATAATTATTCCTTGAGATAGGACAAGCTTTTTTTTTCTCTTAGTGCTAGAAGCGCTAAGGTTGAAAAGGGTTTCCCCCACCTGAAACGTTTGAGCTGTTTTTACGAATTTTTTTTGTGCCGTGAAAACACTGGTTTCTTTTGGAGGAAAAGATGGATTTTCGCTTCTGAGGTGCTTCCAACTTATTGCTTCCAAATAGTGTGGAGAGGGTTGCGCGAACCGGGAGGTGTGGAGCATTATGAAGCAAAAAATAATCTTATCGTTTTAGCCGCCTATTTTTCTGTGTAAGCATAGTCGCTGATTTGTTTTTTCTCACACCTCTTCCAGATCGATCAAAAAATGTCTGGTGTGTTCGTTACGTGGTGGAGTGAATGTGCACCACTCGCCATGTACTAGCATGGCGTCCTGCTAGCAGCGTTTCCACAGCCAAACAGATGATAATCGATCGCCAGCACGACGCCACGCGTCATGTGGTGCTCCCGCACTCCACCACGGAACGAAAACGCTGAATATATACTCGTGGTATTCTGATTAAATCAATTGATCGATGGTTTCTTTTCGACCATATCAGTATATCTTCGCCTACCACTAAGGCCCATAGCTACATTTATAGTTCATCGGAGTTCGATCCGGTTGGTTAACAAATGATACGTATCGATTGTCGGATAACGAAGATCAATCTTTTGTTATCCGACCAGATTCTCAGACATTCGTGTGGAAGTTCTGCCTGACAGAATGATGTCTCCCGCTCGAGGGTGAGCGGGAGACAACCAAAAAATGAGAATTTTTGTATCGCAACATCCCGACTTCGTCCCGCAAGCTCCGTGGGAGACCCGATTTTGTCCCGACATTGATAGTATTATCATGGTGCGGGAGACCCCATTTTGTCCGATTTTGAAACTGAGAAACATGAGGAAGCAAAAATGCGCGTCGAGTTCCACGGCACGGCATGCGCCCTGTGCGTCGATGCCGGCCCCTATTAGTTGACCTGGACGCGCCTCTGCAACCGCTGCGCGTCCGCGCGCGACCGCCTCTTACGCATCTCGCCTGGTCTTCGTCACTCTGCCACGGTTTCAACAGGGCCTCAGTAGGCCAGTCCAGTCCCGTAGGACTCCACTCTTCGCCGAAGCGAGAGTATACTGCCTGCAAACTGAGGATCTTAGATACCCCTTACTTGATAAGGATTACCATGTGACAATCACAAACCCGTATCATTCTCCGGTTAATCCGGCAACAAAACCAAAATGATGACTCCCGCCGGAGCTCCCGATTTTGTCCCAAGAACGAAAAGAGACCATTTGCCAGGCGGGACTCCCGTAAGAATGGCTGAGTTGGATTCCGATGCTCTCTAAATGTAGCTTATGGCATAATACACAGCGACACTGTCGCTGCGACCCTTCACTACCACAAGTTTTTGCAAATTGCTCTTGTGCCAGGAAGGTTTTCCCTATTCTTCATCATATAGACGCACGCGCGTCAGTCGCACGCATCCACTATAAATTGCCGTTAAGAGTGCGTGAGGCAGAAGTACACGTTTATTTGCAATGGATTTTCCATGAAGACCGGTCAGGGCGACATGCACATCATTAATGAAAAGAAGGTGCGACCGCCGTGAGGCCGAACGCGTGCGTCTAAATGGCTTCAGCGACGCGACTCGAACCTATCCTTCATCATATAGACTCACTCGCGTCAAACGCACGCATCTAGTACAAACTGCCCTATCACAGCTGTTGTACGGAAGTTTTCGGAGCTGAACGTCCGCGAAGAGAGTGTCGCTGTGAAGTACGCCACAGGCCTAACGCGAGCTGTTGAAGAAGAGGTGCTGCCCGATAACAGCTTCATTCAACCAGCAAATGGTACCCGGAACCTGTTACCTTCAACTAGTAGATGAAACCATACTAGCTTAGACGGCATTAGAAGAAAATTGGCCACTACTCGGAAACTAGGCAGCATTCAACTAGTTCTCTCCTAAAATTGACAAAACCAGAAATCTCGCGCAAACTCTGTCTATGGGGACATAAAAACTGCTGCCAAATAAAGATAATACTGTTCAGCACGACAAATGTGTGTGCATAGTTTCAAAGGATTCTCTGGTGTGCCATTTCTAATAAACACCCCAGCTTAACCCTTCAAATACCGTCTTTGATGGGTATTGATCACCGCAACAAATAACTCCTGTAGGCAAAGTTTGGTCAAAAACTATGATTCTGAGATTCTTGGTACAGAACTAGCCGAATAGTGCCAAATTGTTTAACAACATCAGTTTTTTTCTGATCCATTGTTGAAGTGTGCCTATAAAAACGGAAATGTGGTCTAGGACTAGCTGTTGAAAAGCCCGAGGCGCCTCGTTCACATGCCGAGAGTTCTGTAAAACTCTCGGGTGTTTGCTAAAGAACTAAGATTCTTATGAGTTTTGATGAGTTTCGAACATATAATTGTTATCCTCCTGTATAAAGACTGGTAAGGACCCAGATTTTTCTAGTGTCAGACCGCGAGAGTCTTGCGGAATCTTTTGTGCAGTGCTGTGCATAGGCAATGGTGGAAGGAGAGATACATGGAGTTCATACGAAAAACCGATTTATGGAGCGAGATTTCGCGGCGGGACCGCACCCTGACGGTCTCGAGCCCTCCGGGCGAAACAGTGTTTACAACAATTTGGCATTGCATAGCAGCAGTGTACGGGGCAGAGTAGCCCCTCTACTGGCGCTTTGTTACTGACTGTGAGTAGTAATCACGCTGGATGATGACGTCTTCGTGACGTCCTCAAAGGGGTGGACGAATGTCGTTGGAAGCCCCCCTACGATGGAGCTCGCTCGTTATATGCGTTCGCCGCACCTCTCATTGAGGTCTTCGCTCTCATCGTTAAGAAGGGCAGTGCAATTGACGAAGCTTTTTATATATTTCCAACTTCATTACTCTCAAAATTTACAAGGAGTGCGGGTGCACTGAAGGCGGACAAGTGTGCCGTGGCCCCGCAGTTCAGAAAAAAAAACATGTCGTGTCGATCGATCGAGAAAAGGCCCGCTATGGCCCAATAGTGGGGACAACGCCACGATTCGGGTCCACGGATGGAAAGTGGGTTTGCCCTGGCCGGCCGAGTAGTTAGGAAAAGGCCACGATACGGGGGCTTGGATAGTGGGTCCGCGGTGGCCCAATAGTTGGGAAAATGTCACGATTCGGGTCCAGGGATGGAGACTGTGCCCGCATGGGGCCCTTTAGTTGGGAAAACGCCAGGATACGGTGCTCGGATGAAGAATGGGTCCGCGTGGCCAATAGTGTGCAAAGGGCCAGGATACGGATCCACGGATAGGAAATGGGTCTGCTCTGACCGGCCCAACAGTTGGGAAAATGCCACGATTCGGGTCCGAGGATAGAGAGTGTGTCCGCAAGGAGCCCATTAGTTGGGAAAACGCCACGATTCGGGTCCACGGATGGAAAGTGGGTCTGCCCTGGCCAGCCCAGTAGTTAAGATACGAGCGCTCGGATAACGAGTGGGTCCGCGGTGGCCCAGTAGTGGGGAAAACGCCACGACTCGGGTCCATGGATGGAGAAAGGCTCCTCCGTGGCATAATAGGAAAAGACCACGATACGGGTGCACGAATGCAAGAATGGGTCCGCCGTGGCCCGATATTGGGGAAAACGCCACGATGCACGTCTGCCAGTGGCATAGAGGCACGCTACGCGCTCACTCGTGTCTCAGTCGATCACCTCTTCATCCTCCCAGTATATTGAAAAAGAAGTTCATTATTTGTACTATCTCAATAACATGAAAGTTGAATCATTTCGTATGAATATTCTCACTGCATTGGTTACACTGAACTGTTCACAGGTACTAAAGCCATCTGGAAGATATTCCCGTGAGTTGGGAGTGGCCGCTCATAACGGGTCCATAGGTATGGAAGAAATGTAACAAATACAATATGTAGTATCACTGTACCGGAAAATATTAGGTTGTCGTGAAAGTTTCCCGCCATTTTCGTCCTTCCTTTTCAAATTAATTTTCCTTCTTCAATACAACTGACAATTACGCTATAGACGTTCGTGACACCACTGTTGAAAACAACTCCTGCGCTAACGAGAGGCTTTGTTGCCACCAGCTTTCAATGGGTGGTTCTTTCGCAATCCCATCGAACATTGAGCATTGCCTTCTGATGAGGTAGTTTTCGTTTTGGCGGTCGAATCTATGGCACCGGCGTCCGAGCTACTTACATTTCCTCAAGTGAATTACATAAGGAGCCCACTTTTCGTCACCACTAACCAAGTTGGGGAACCGAGCGCAAAAGTCTGTCGAAGGCTAAAAAGTTAATGCGCGCACCCAACGTACTTGAAGGTGCTGACGGCTCAGACCATCATGAATGCATGCGTTGTATTTCCTTCTCTCTTCGAAGAGACGTAGATGAAAAGCCGTTGTAGCGTGATAGCCCTGAGCTTCCTCTACCAGTTCATTTACTTCTCCTTGTCGGCCGGATCATGGTCTGTGTCAAGTCCAAGCCGCCGCCTTTTAACTTGCGACGCCAAATGTTCACCGTACACTAAGAGGTAAAGAAGAGCTCTATCGTAAGACATATGTTTTTTGGGGCATTGCTTTCGTTGCTGTGTTTCCTTTGCTCGCGAAGCTGCAACAGCAGAACATGCTTGTAGTCAATGAAGAGTTTCCAGGTCATAACCGCGACGGAATGTTAGGATAATTTTTGCATAGGTAGGCGCCTGACTTATCTTTATAAACGCCTTGGATAGAAAGTTCCGGAACAACCCCGAAAAAAAAGGCGATACATGAAAGTGAGTGGAGTGAAACTTTAGCGACAACCTAATAGCTCTAAGTGTAGATGCGTGATTAAGAATTTGTAAGAAGGGCTAGGATCACGAGGAGACTGGAAAAGCGCTATTGGCGTGGCGGCCAGGCTAGTAGAATATACGCAATTCATAAGGATGATTTCGTTTTCGAGCTCAGATAATGATTAGTTTTGCTTATTTGCTAATTTTCTAATCATTTCGCATGTGTGAGGCTTTTGCACATAACTCAAGTAGCTGCCCCACCCCACTTTCTCGAACAATATACATACAAAAAGAAGCTGGGAAACGATATTTGAGGTGAGAAACTTCAAATAAAGAAGTACAATGGTAGTTCTGTTGTCTAACTACGTTTCCGCCAATGAAATAATGCATGGGAAGCAGAACAGAGGGCTGGAAGAAGTTATTACACTTTCTTCATCGACTTAATCAATTTTCAGTACGAAATATCGTTGGTTTTTTAATAGTGCTCAATTTGAACAATTCTGTTATTTTCATCCACTTCTACGTGCTCTTTTGCAGATCAGAAATGTTCTGGGAACAGTACTCTCCAAGGAAAGCAGCCAGAAGAATTACTTCAATTACCTCCAACAACAGTGGAAAATATAAGGTCATGAAAGTATGGATTCAGATACAACGTTCACTAAATTTTTCGGACAATGGATGGATGGTACAGGATAAATGTACATTTAGCGCTGTTGCTTGTGAACGAAGTATAAAAAGTCAATATTTACTAATTTCAAACATCAACATTTAATAAATTCAAACAGAAATTCTGTAAGTAATAGTGCAAACGATTAGCTCTGGCTTTGTATGCAATGTTTTATTCTTCCATTGAAACCCTGAGCTCCTTTCCTTCCTAGGTAGTTTGCAGACTCGAGGACGGACGCAGCGCACCCAACTGAATTGTGTCTTCCGCAAAGAGCTCGGTTCTATTATACATATTTACTTCTATTTACTATCACTGCACGTTTCTGAAGAGTACGGTGTTTCAACAGAAGTTGTCGTAGGGAGTAGCCCTCAAGAGAGAGAAAACGATTCTATAACTCTCTAGAGCCCCAAAATTCGGTCAAGCAGTCCAAAACCTTTAGTACCTAAACAATATCAAAGCGGATGAGATTTAGGCTAAACTTTGAAGACCTACAGAGTTGGCCGTCGGTCGTGAGATTCCATCCTCATAACAAAAGTAGAGGACAAAAAGTAAAAGTAAAGTAAAATATGTAGTACTGTAAGCGGCACATACTGTAAGCGGTGGGGTTAGCCCCACCGCTTACAGTATGTGCCACGACTGACAAAAAACCCTAGGATTAAACATTTTCTGAGCAGACAATGAACACTGGGAAAATATGAAGAACTCATCAAACATACATGTAAAAATCCTGAAAACAAGAAAATCACTCGTTCTCCAATCGGCATGCCGGTGATATGAGAGTGGCACAGATTCGAGGTAAAGAAACGCCAATCTGAACGTCGGATGAGGGTTGTCATTATGTCCTGTTCAAGTGTTCGTCGAGAATCGTCGAAGTCACTCTATTATATTATACAACAGGAGATTAAGGTGAGATATAAGGAGAGAATCCCTCCTCATCACTACCGATTTAACAAATTGCTTCGCGTACCGCCTCGAAATCGCATTACCATTAAGCGGAACGTGAGCTCATATAGTCAGTATCCTTTTAGCTCTCTTTCACCAGCTGCTATACTATGTACTACGTAGCACATGACAATCTGTATATATATAAAAATGAAAGTTTGTGTGTTTGTGTGTTTGTTTGTATGTTTGTATGTATGTTACTTATAGAAATCAAGGAGAGCAAACCGATCGGGATCAAATTTTGCAGGTATACGCGTCAGGTGCCGGCGGAGGTCACCGGCTACTTTTGACCCGACCTTATCGATTAGTTTACCGATTGTATCGATTTTATTGATTTTTTGCTGTTTTTGTCCAGAGACTGGCGAGAACATGCCTACTAGGGTTTTTCAGTACGCTGAACACGAATATGACAACCACTTCTAGCGGCAGCATCGACTTATTAATTTTATCGATTTTTCCCATTTCCGTTCTAAATCGGGCAACAACATGACTACTGCGGTTTCCCTATAAGCTAAAAACGAATATGACGACAGTTTTGCACGAATTATTGATTTATCGATTTTATTGATTTTTCGTTGTTCTACCCTATGGGGCGGTGGGTCTACTGGGGTTCATTAGTAGGCTGAACATGAACATATCAACCATTGTGCACGAATTCATTGATTCAGCCTCAACGAAATAACTTTGCTGGCTTTTCGCTTACGGTTTGGCGGAAAAGTATCACATGAGCTTCGCTGATGTGCTGATCATCAAAGCTATGGGTATTTTTAATAAGTTTGTCGGCAATAGCAATTGTGCTCAGCAGTATGAGATAGCCGGGGCAGTGGAACACCCGAGCGGAGCCGGGTACGGCAACTAGTTATCTGTATATATAAAAGTGAAAGTTTGTGTGTTTGTTTGTGTGCTTGTTTGTGTGTTTGTATGTTATCGATTGTTTTATCGATTATATCGATTTTATTGATTTTTCGCCATTTTTGCCCCGGTGGCGGTGAAGACATGGCTACTGGGGTATGTCAATACGCTGAGCACGAATATGACAACCATTTTGTACGACACTATCGATTTATGGATTTTATTGATTTTTCGCTAATTTCGCCCCGGGAGCTGTGAAGTCATGGCCACTGGGGTAAGTCAATACGCTGAGCACGAATATGACAGCCATTTTTACGAACACTATCGATTTATCGATTTTATTGATTTTTCGCTAATTTCGCCCCGGCAGCTGTGAAGTCATGGCCACTGGGGTAAGTCAATACGCTGAGCACGAATATGACAGCCATTTTGTACGAACACTATCGATTTATCGATTTTATTGATTTTTTGAAATTTTTCCCTAGGGGGCAGGCGAGGATATATCTACTGTGGTTTCCCAATACGCTGAACACTAATATGATAACCGTTTTGGACGAAATATCGATTTATCGATTTCATTGATTCTCCGGTATTTTTGCTCACGGGTCGGTGAAACCGTGTCTTCTGGGATTTTCTGAGACGTTCAACGTGAATGTAGCAAGCATTTCGGAAGAATATACCAGTCAAACATCTTGAGAGGATTCTTTTTGCTCAACAAATTTAGGCATCAGCTTTAAATAGCCGGAAGAAATAGAACACCTGAGCGAAGCTGGGTACACCGTCTAGTTTATAATATACGACCTGCTTCTGTTAGAATCGCCTCAATTCATCTTGTTTTGAGAGGTGCTTGAAATCCTAGTGGGGTAATCATATCGGGACGTATTGACTTACAATGCACAACACGAGGTGATCAACAGAGGTTGTAGGCTACGAGAAAGCAGTAATGTGCCATTGAGTTCCTCCACATTATATCTTTTTCAGGAAAGTGCGGGCAAAAAGTTCAGAGTACAGGATGGGACCTTGATTTCTGTACGGGATTGCCACGACTGGAGTCGATAATTCGGGGACAAATGCGTAAAGTTTTCAATGATCCAGTGCAGTTCCTTTCCAATCCAGACTAAAATCCTCATAAAACTAATCACAGCACGCCAGAACACGGCTTGTGAAAGGACTTCTACGGACACTTGCCACCCGCACGTGGCGCGTCAGGCCGTTTTGTTTGCTTGAACCTGGAGAAAAAAACAAGCTAATCATGCTTCATAAAGGTGTCATAGCTCAATTCATCATCTAATTAAGTGTATTAGGTCGAAGGTGACATGTCCTTCCTGAGAAAAGACCGGGAGCACCCAGATTCTGTACACTGTCTCACCGTGGTCTGACGCGCGCGGGTGGTAAGTGTCCGATAATCGTCAAAGGACCTGCCAGAAAATAGTCTCTGGAGCACATTTCCACCCCAACCTAGTAGCATCTCCAGGAAATTCCTAAAGTTCGAAGGAGGTATTGACGGGCTGACAGTTCCAACGAGCGCGATTAATGGGAATCAAGTCTTCGTCATAGTCTTTCCTGAGGAATACGTGCGATTGATTCAGCTTCTGTACGGGAATTCCACGAGCTCAGTCAGATGTGCTGCGGGAACATCACCACCGTTCGAAGTTTGTGTGGGAGTCTATCAAGACTCTGCACTCCCTCCCCCCCCCCCTTCTATTCGTCCTCTGCATGGACACGATATCAAGCGACCTCCAATCAACAGCACCATGGACACTCCTCTATGCAGACGGCGTGATGATTGCTGCGAGCACTCGGGAGGAAGTGCAGCAGAAGGTGCAGGCATGGAAAGACCGGCTCGAACAGTAGGAGACGAGGCTCAACATCAAGAAGACAGAGTACGTCGAATGCGGGGAACAAACCCCTGGTACGAACCTCGTCGATGACACCGAGCTTCCGAAAGTATCTGTTTTCAAGTACCTCGGGTCACGAATCTCAGCTGACGATAGCACTTTAGTCGAAGCTGAACATCGAGCAAACGCCGCTTGGGTTAATTGGAGACAGGTCGCAGGGGTTACGTGCGATAGGAAGATGCCACTGAAATTGAAGTCGAAGGTATATCGCACCTTGGTACGACCTGTGGCATTGTATGGAGCGGAGTGCTGGCCGACCACCCCGAAGCACGAGCAAACCCCTCATGCAATGGAGACGCGAATGCTTCGCTGGACCCAGGGCCTTACGCGCCTCGACAGAGTTCGAAACGAGGATGTGCGCACGATGTTTGGGGTGGCGCCAATTGCGGCGAAGATGCGTGAGGCTCGGCTACGTTGGTACGGTCACGTGCTGAGAAGTGACGACAATTCAGTTGCCAAATCTGCTATGGATATCACCGTGAACGGACGTAGACCAAGAGGAAGGCCGAAAACTAGATGGTTGGATAGGATAGCGGAGGACATGCGGGTACTAAAGCTCACAGGAGAAGACGCTTTCAATCGAAGGAAATGGCGCAACCACACGAGAGACGCCGATCTCAGCTCTTGGGAATATGGCTGGGAAGAAGAAGAAGTCTTCGTAATAGTGGCATCCTTCGTACTTGTGAAAACCTGAAAACTTCTGGAGAAAGTTATCTGAAAGGAGATATCTCACCACTGTGCTTGTATCCAAGCTTTCCATAAGGTTGTGTCCAACTTATCAGTGAGACTATTTCCACGTGAAAGGATGTTGCAATCAAAATGTCTGGCGTTGAGAAAACCTCGGTGATAGGATGGATGCAAGCCTGGGCACAAGCATAGTGGGAAGTTATTTGAAGCCTCCAGACAACTTGTTTTGGTACTGCTGAGCCGTTTTCGTTTCAAGACAGACATTTCCAGTAAAAAACCATATTACAATTAGACAAGTTGAGATTTTTTTCTTCAAATCTATGACGAACTTCACGGAAAAAGGAGGATGATTATTTGGATATATTAGACTGGTGCATAATTAATGCGGCTTTTTTCGCGACTCCTTTTTTCGTCGAAATTCCATGCTTCTCAAATGGTTTTCATTTGGAAGTGATCCTCCTTTCTCATTGTATAAGAGTGATATCAAAGATCATATCTAAATTAGCCTGCTATGCTCTCACTTTGGAAAAAGTTGCAATGCAGCACACTCATTTCGTGATCTCAACAAAATTTTGGCTGAAGAACAACCGATAAACCCAAGTCGAAAAATTTTTTGCATGGTTGAAATGGGGCGGTACAGTCCTCACGATGAGGGAGGGGGGAGCTCGACGATCAAATTTCGACGACCAGAATTTTAGCAGTCGTGAAAGGAAGGAGGTTCGATTGATCAGAAATGGAGCCTTCTCGTTTTGCTGCAGGGAACCGGTGGCTTGTTTCTGTCTAAGAGTTTTTAGGGACTACTCAGCCCACTTCCATGCTTTTCGGAGCTTTTCGAGAGGAAGACGGTCGGGTGGTTCACATTGAAGTCGGCCAGCATTTTCGTTGTCAAGCTTTCGTCGTCATTCATGGCTACCCAGGTTTCCTGGTGGTCGAAATTCAATGGTCCACTTCTATATTCTTCAGCTATCAAGCTCGTGTCTTAGGAACATGGATCATTATTCAACTTGGCTTTGCTAATTGTTTCTCCGCTCCAAAGCCTTGCTGAGATCACAAAGTGACTACGCTGCATTCCATTTTTTCTCGAACTGGTTGAAGATAAGATGGCGAATGTGGGTACGATTTTCGAAAGCTTGAGTGGCAAAAAGGATTGTTTTCATGGGAAAACTATTTAAAAACCGTTACTTCTTAACGATAAAAAAAGATGCGAAAAAAGTCTCATTAATTACGCACCAACCTGGTGCAGTTGTTGGTGGAGAGTACATCTCCACAAACAAAAAATCTCAGTGTGATCCGTCAATTACCGGAGGAGAAAACCCTGATTACCACTTGAGCGCACCAGCACATATGGTTACGCAGCAGCGCCTCCGTATCCTCCTATGCGCTAGCTGCTACGTCCTCCTTTAGCATGGCTGAACTCTACCAAATCATGCTATTCAATATCCTGCTGCGCCCTGTTGACTTACCCCGTTTATGTCAGTGGACGCTCATACGTACTTTCCGATCCCGTACGTGGTATTAGATATCGTGCATCGGAATTTGTAGAAGAGTATTTCGATGGGCTCCTATTTCCCAGTTCATTTCCGTTCGAGTTGATTGGTTTTCAGAAAGCTCTAGTGACTATAGAAAATATTTTGCTACTTTAATTGAACAATGAATCCACTGTTGAGAAGACGAAGCGGCATGTAGTGATGGTCCGATCGTTGCGAACTGCAGTGACAGGAATACAGTAATAGCAAAATAGGTTCATTGGATGATTGGTACATACATCCCGAATAGCCCGGGAATGACTGCTCTGTGAACGGAAGCGGTGGGTCAGAAGCACCTCTTGTCGTCCTTCGCCTTGCCTGCTCGCTCCGTCCACTGCGTTTCATAGCATCGCTCCTCCTCGTTCAGTATTCAGTAGATTTCATCTCTGACCATGACGCTCGTACTTTGAGCATTACTGATTCAGTTCCTAAGCTTTGTCTAAGCTACCTAAGCTCTTGCAATGTTATTCCCATGATAAAAATGAGATTTTCTTCATGGTTTCACTACAGGCTCGTGTGATTCAATTGACAAAAGTCTATAACGCGTTATTGTTTTCGCTGCTGATTATGTGCTGCACCATAATTCACGTAGTGCTGTGCTATGGTACAGTTCAACTCCTTCACAGAGATGTCTAGTGACGCTTTTGATAGAACTACAGAACACCAAAGAAATGACATGCGACTAGATACAACGTTTTTTTGCTGATCATCCTTGGTGGAGCCTGAGTTTGGAGATAAGATGTCCTCGATCTCTACGACGAATTCGATTTTGGCA